>JAVQJD010019767.1:0-66385 GCA_036023655.1 Nannoperca australis
ACACACACACACACACACACACACACACACACACACACACACACACACACACACACACACACACACACACACACACACACACACACACACACAAGCAAATCCTGCTATAGTTGCCTACGCTTATCAACGAGCTACACGCAACACAGCATCTAACAGGCTGACATCCAGTTTAATCTGAAAGATTTAGCGAGTGCTAAAGTTCACAGGATTAGGTGCAGTATTAGGCCCTAATTCTCGCTCTGAAAAGAGTTCTCCTCTGTAAATGATGAGGTAAAGGTCAAGCAAACAATCAACCTGTGTCCTCTGAGCAAATGTGCGTGTGAATGTGTGTGTCCTGAATCCTGTTGAGTGCTGACTGGGCAGGATTGTGGACCCCCATTGGCTGACAGTGAAAGGCCCATCTGTTTAGTCTATATACCTGAGCCTACACACCTCTCCTTCATCCATCTATCCATCAACCCACCGCTGCCTCCCTCCAGCCATCCATCCTGTGTGATAGGCATCATAACCGCCTCACTGCTCCCTGCTTATAGGGAGGATAGCGCTCAGGTTCTATCCTTGAGGTCATTTTCACCAGCATGCTGTGGGGGAGTGCATGTGCAATATCCTTTGTAACAGGATAAAGAACCAAGTACTGACTGTGCAGTAATTTATCATCCCTTTGTTCTGCTGTGCACACGTACACACACACACACACACACACACACACAAACACACACAAAACAGAAATACTGCAAACAGGCCTCACCTCCCCTACGGTTTTGGCGAAGTTCTGCAGCGTGGTGATTACTTCCTCATCACCTTTTCCAAGGGCAAAATTCTAGACAGAAAAAGAAGGGATGGAAAACAAGTCTGAACCACAAAATGTGAATATATATTTAGACTATACTAGGGGCTAAGAAGTTGAAAAATATCCTGTTATGCCAGGATTTCTGGCACATCACTTTCATGGAACAAAGCCAAAGATGGTAATAAACCCCATGCTAAAGATGCTGAGTTTCAAGCATTGTTTAAAGGAACTAAAAAAGTGCATCCATTACAGGTCATTGCTGTGTTGACTTCAGCGACTACTCTACTTTGTTAGTTATTGTTAAATAAAACAAGGTGCATTTTTCCTTCAAGGTTCTTTCAGAAGAAGCAAAGCTGAGGTGTGGCAGACGCATGCAAACTCACACACGGAAAGAAAGTTAAGATGAAATTGATAATACAGCTCGGTGTGACTCGACAACCCATCCTGGCAGTGCTCAGAATATAGGTTTGACTTTCTACCTTTTGATGCAACTGTATACATATATATAATTGTTACAACACATTTGCAGAGTTACTATATATTGTATTGATAATACTATCATAGACAAGGGCGTAGGTTTGGTTTCAGTGGAGAGGACAAAATAACATTAAATATATATATATACACACACACACACATACGATACATATATCGATACATTTTGTCAGTCCTGCGTAGTGTCTGCAGGTATTCCTTTCAGGCTGCATGGACCGGACAACCTTATCAATAAAGATAGGGCAGCCTGTATGTAGCCTGTGAGGCCAACTCTGGGCATAAAAAGGCAGCGAAACACTTGGCGCTCCTTATGCTCATTGCTTTCAGCAAATGGTAATAACTAAAAGGGAATCTAAAAAAGCATGTCTGCCATTTCTTGTCAACTATTCTCTACTCTTATCTGGACCACGGTGGCTGGACAGTCAGAGAACAATGGTCAGAGAGACTGCAGTAAGAAAATCAGAGACAATAGAAATGAGGGGGACATGTCCCTCCATACCATGATCGTGGTACCCATACTTACTTTCTTCTCATATTCCAGAAGTTGCTGCGAGAGCTGCTCTGTGGCCAATCCCATCTCACTCTGTAAGGGGCAGGTAGAGGGAAAAAGCACAGTTAACGGACTGGATAACTATGGATTGGTCCGTAGCTTCCACATTTGTGATTCTTCCTTCAGCCCTTGAAGCAATTAAAGGAAGTGAGCGGACACTGGTGAATCAGGGTTCAAATGAAAATTCCTCTGAAAAAGCACAAAATGCCACCTCTACCAGTGAACTATTATCCTTTCAGAGGAGGTCTGAGGTCATGTTACGTAAGTTGTGTTTTCAGTTTTCAGGACAAAAATGAAGCACTGCATGCAACAATTCTACTAAGAGCAAAGAACAGCAGAGTCAAAGCTATCTACACACCGACAGCACGAGAAGAGTTTCGCACTGCTCACTGCACATCACACTTACTGAGTCAGTTGCACAAAAATATGGTTTTAACGCACAATGCAAAACTGGTTTCAAATGTTTCTCACCTGTTTCTACAAGAGTCTTCAGCACATAACGTTCCATTCATCATTTTGAGTTTGCAAATATGAGTGTATACTACTCCTGCTTGGTATTTGACTAGTCAAAAAAAAAAAACAGAACCATCCTCCCTTCAGTGGAAATCAAAACAATGCTCTACTGTAGTTCAATAATGTTCGATCCAAATGAAAAGTATGACTCCTATTCAGATTGCTCATTTTTATTGTGTTAGGATCATGCGAGGCCGTTTCACAGACGCACACACAGCTAAGGGAGCAGGGTGTGCGTCTGTGCATCTGTTTGTGTTTTGTTTAGTACCTGGGCTCCAAACACCCGCTGCAACGACTGTAGCAGCTGGTTGGTGTAGTCTGTGAGCATCCCAGCATCTTCCTCAAACACACTGAGCAGGGAGCGAGTCTGTTGAACAAAACGTTCGCACATTGATGAATTTGACAAAGAGATGAAGAGACGAGACGATAAATAACTGTAAACAGAGTTAAGACAATTTGTCCATTAATCAACAAACAAAATGTACTATTGAAAGATAGGTACTTTTCAAGTCTGTCTCAAAACAATAGTCAGGTGCCCATGTTAACATTGAAACCGGGTTTCCTCCTGCCCTTATTTTGGCCCTTAAGAGATTTCCATGTAAGTGAAATCCACAGGCTTCGTTTTATATACAAATAAAGATTATCTGAAGTTTATATGAGGCTTCAACAGTCTGAGTTAGAAAAATCAAGCGGATATATTCTAAAGTAACAGCATTTTTTCTTTGTGTTTCCCCTTTTGTGGAAGGGTGGCAACACAAAGACGGAATTGCTTACTAATAACACCAACTTTGGAAGATAACCAATGTATTTGACTAACTCAGACTGCTGAGGCCTTTTTTGCTTCAGATAAACTTTGTAGTACATTTTTGCACACAGCGAGGACTGTAGATTCACATAGGAAGCACATTACAGTAGACTGAACACAACACCCATATTGTGCCTAGGTTGAAAACAAACACAATCTGAATCCCGTTTGGTGAGAACCAGTAACTCATGAAAGAGATGTATGAGAAGATTGCTGGAAGTGGAAGGAGGACATTAAACACACAGTGAATGGAAACAGAGTAGCTGCCAAATGCAGATGCATACAGAAGGGTTGCTTTAAATATAAACTAAAAGTACAGCGATTTTACAGCAGGCTGGCTATGCAAACTGAGAACTCCTGTCTGGGTGTAGTTTTTCCATAAACAGGTGCAGCAAGGCAGGGCAGGTATAGCAGCGAGGAACACACCCATCGGCTAAAGTCTGTTTACAGTTCACTCCAGTTGACTTTCATCACAGGCGGATTGAGCGCCGTTTCACACCTCAAAGAAACCATCTGGATTATTGTCAACCTTGGCTGTGTTTACATTTGACTGCAGAAAGACACAGGTCTTATTTCTTGTTAGGTAGAAGCTGTATTACGAAGGACAGAAGCGTAAAGGAGAGAAATGACCCTCCAGCATGGGCTGCACTTAAGCAGAACCATCAAAGAGGTCAGCCCTTGTTGGGGTAAAGAGGGATGCAACAGACAGCAGAACATTACATTAGATGTGCATAATAGCAATCCTGTATTCCACTTCACCATGATTGATATCCTTGTATAAGATCTAGGACTTGGTGAACAACTTTCATACTGCATTTCAGACCTATAAACACCAGACAACATATGGTTTTCACCGCTGACTGCTACCATTGCTGCCCTGTTGCAGGCTATTCACTAATTTCAGGGGAGTCCGATAATGGAAACTCCTCCCACATCCTCGAATCAGGTCCAGTTCGACTCCGCAATCCTCACAAATCTAACTACGTACGACACTGGAAAATAAAAAGACTGCAAAAGAGTCATTTTGTCGAGCTATGGTCGTGACATCCTCCACAGTGGTATGAGTCGGAGTGTACACCAGTATAACACTTCTGTATCACTGAGAGAGGAGCCCTGTGACGAGCGCTAGCTTTGTAAATACACCCTTAGGCACACAAATATCGATAAGTATGAGTAGCTGTATTAACTGGAACATTGTTTACAGCACGAAGGGGTAGCCCCTCCGAACAGAGGCGTACGTTCACATAACAGTGTGTCAACTGGGAGCTGTCATCGACCAGTGGAAACAAGATAATGTCTGGGCTAGCAAGCTAACTTCAGCGCCTGCAACGTCGTTCTATGTGACAGTTGTGTCTTTAACGTGATAAAAAAACAAACACACAGGCCTACCTGAGGACTGTCCTGTAAAGCGTCCTCCAGGAGCAGTTTGTGATGTACGGCCGGCATCTTGTTAGCAGTGGAAGAGAAGGAATGGGAGCTCGAATTATTTAGATCGTGGACTCGGTTTCCCAGAAGTCTCCGCGTGGGTCAGAGGTACACGTAGGAGTTGGAGGTGGGACCAAGTGACCAGTAAAAACAATTACACTTCAACTCTTAACTAGATATTTGCATGGTTTTATATTTAATTGAATTGAATTATGTTCTAAATATGTGATTTGTTTTATAGCTACGCTTCGAGGCAGATATCAGTTCACTATTAATGTGGAGGCAGGCTACGTCTAACGTTTTACCATTTCACTATCAACAATGACCCCATCTGGACGTTTGGAGAATTGCAGTTTAATTTCAAAACACTCTTGCAAAACGTCCGATTATACAACACCAGCCACATCAAACGTTAATAATATTCCAAGGTCGATACCATAAATTGTTGATTGGCAAAAGGTTAAACAGAGGTTTCCATAGAGTCTTCTATATTTCAGCAGTGGTGGAAGCAGTGTTTAGATCTTACGAATACCCCATATATAGAAGCTCTTATATTTTTTAGATATCTTATATTTTGTATATAAAACGTTAATCAAATCAATAAATTTGAACTGGAGTAGAAAGTACAAGTACAATATTTCCCTCTGAAATGTAGTGGAGTTTAAGCATAAATTAGCATCAAATAAGAATTCTCAAGTAAAGTAAAGCAATGCTGAGACGTCTGAAATGGATGTTATAAAATCCGTAGTAATTGCAAAATGAGATATAATCATTTCAGAATGACACACTTTAAAAGTAATTTCCCCAATAAAAGTTAAGCCCATTATGGAGGAGAAAATGGGTTTCAATCAAAGTTTTAATTCACCCGATAATTTATTTTCCTTTACAAAAGATTTTATTTCAACAAGGAGCTTTTGGATTTATAATTATGACCATGTAATAATCTATCAGCGTATGTAGACTAATTTTATTAGAACTGTAACTTAGTTATTTTCATCATTGATTATTTTATCAATTCATTAAGTCTATAAAATGGTTTTTGTTTTAGTCCAAAGCCCAAAGTTTCTCAGTTTACAATGATATAAAACAAAGGAAAGCAGCAAAACTTCACATCTAAGGAGCTTGAACCAGCAAATGTTAACTTCAAGGTTCATTTTAATCTAACAAAACATTTCTGTCAATCAACTACTCAACTTTTTGACAAAATAAATGGATATACAGTAAAATCAGTGGTTGATGGTTGAGAAGTACCATATGCCTTTTAAAATTACATCTACTCCTGGAAGTAATCATCATCCTGCTCTCATCTTGTTTTGTCTTCATCATAATTGTTGCCAAATTATGGGCAGAGCATGTGATGTACTGAATATTGTTGGAGCTGTTCTCTAATTACTTTACACTTCCTGCAGAAGCTGCACACATCTGGCGGTTAAAAAATCCCTTCTTTGACTGATCTCACCCTGGATGATAAAGACGCTGTGGTGTTGTGCTCTCCAAATGTCAGATACTCGGGCCGACTATGTTCTCTAATGTCACGCTTCCTCTTTTACTTTCATGTAATCTCATCAAATTTACACCCGCTACCACACTGTAGAACCCATGTTTACATCTAACAGACCTCCAGTGTTGTAAAAAACTATATGTCTGCCAGAAAATTGATGCACTGACATCAATATATGATTCATTTAATTCCAGAGTATAAAATGACAAGTCATATTGTGTAGTAATTAAATTACAGTGTATTCAAAGTCAACTGCTTCTTCATGTTAAAATGTTTGCCTACAGCATTCTGTCTTAATGATTTGGCAGTTTGGTCTTGATTTTAGTGTACTTGCAATCTCCAAAAGAACACAGATTCTCTTTTATTTGGATATATATAATACTCTGTTAACATCATATTACAGTAAAAGTATCTTCTAGCTTTGGAAATAAACTATCTTCATAAATGAATTATAAATGGTTGGTGATATTTTCAAATGTTCAGGTTTCAGGGTGGATTTTCCTTGAAATAAACATTTCAAAATTTTTGAAGGCAGACATCTTTGTTATGGATTTATGAACTGATGACTTTTGATAAGGTAATTAGAAAAATAAACACACTATTTAATAAAACAATAGGTGTGTGAATACAAAGTTAAATACATTGTTAAGACGGTCATGTCTTGTTGTGTTGTGTCTTGAAAATGTAGGCAAGCTGTGACAAGCAGTGCCTCCTCATCAAGTTCCCAGGCAGCCAGAGCAATGAGCACTTTCTTTCCTCCCCAGTGGACATGTGTTGTTTAATTGGTTAAGATGTGGCTTTAAATTAGATAAGGCATTTCAGTACTGACTTTTATAATTAACTGTGTTTGCTGGCACTGCTATAAAAAGAGATGCTTGTCAGTGGAACTAACCTGGATTTAAACAAAGCAGTGACTCAAGGAAACACACTCTCGGGAGAAAGTAGAGAAGAGTTGTTAGAGTGCAAAAGTTTTGTGAACCAGCACATGAAATTACCCTTACCCAAAGCTAGCATATTTGACAGCTGTGCTTTGAGCTAAATGCTATTATGTCAGCATGCTAACAAACAACAAAACTATTGTGCACATTTCGAACTCATCATTGTTCTCTGTATCGCACGGTTGGATGGACTTCCCCACAGTCACAAAGAAATAGACATTTCATTTTATTCATTTATAAAGCTCTACTGTTGAAGCATCCAAACTACCTCACATGTCTCATCTCAGTTAAATCTAGTAGCTACAGGACCCAGTCCAGTGACGCAGTCCAGTGTACGCACTAATGTTGGCAGAACTGGTTTCAGGTATTATGCACCTTTCAAATGGAATGATCTGCAAACTGCCCTAAAACTATAATCTTGGTGATTTTAAAGCTTCATTTATCTCACTAGTAAGTTTATTTTTAGCATAACAGTTACCATGTTCACCATCTTAATTTAGCATGGGTTAGCATGCTAACATTTCCTAACTATCACTAAATGCAGCAATGTAAAAGTCACAGTGGCGCTACAGAAAACGTCAAAGGAACACCACAGTCAGTAGGATTTATCCTCTGGGGTCCATCAATGTCTGTGCAAAATTCTGTGCTAATTCATTGTTTAGTTGTTGAAATATTTCAGTCCTCGATAAGTCTGGCAGCTAACACGGCTGCTAAAACTCAGTTTGTTATCTTTTTAAAAGTAATTTTAAGTTTTCTCCCAAATTTGTAATGTTATTTGGCAACTTTTGGTCTGGGGAGGCACTAGACAGAAGGAGACAGACCAAACACAAGGAGTTACAAGTGTTTCCTTCCCACCAACACTAAAAGGACCAAACCAGAAGCACTGAGCTAAGGCTGTGTTTACGTTAAACATTAACATTAACTACATTAAAGGTCGGGTAGGCAGGTTTTTTTTTGCATCATTGGGCAAATATGCCATATTAACCGTGCGGCATATTGTAATTTAAGTGGTCTGAGAACAAACCTTAGCGGAGTGATAGAAGGCAGAGAGAAAGGCGGAAGGTTTCACATAAATTGCACAGATTTTGCCAACCCAGCTTTAAGCCGTATACATTTTAAAGCCCCTGTTTTCACGTGAAACATCTAAACAAACTGATGTTTAAAATGTGTGATTACAGAAAAAGTTTGAGAAGACCGAAAGTTGTGTTCTTAACTTTGCTGCCACACAGCCCCCAGCCTGTTACTAGGCAACACACACAGCCAGTTACTCTGCCAAGTGACAGGCCATTACACCTCCATTCAGTGTTCTCCTGCTCTCTGTGGTCAGCTAATACTATGTTTTATTGCAGCAGAATTGACAGTATAGTTTACATATTGTTTCTGTTTCTGTTTCCTAACCAGTTTGAAATAGTAATTTAATTACTTAACCATAACACTAGCACCAGCAGTCATTCCTAAGCTGCTGCGGTGATAAAATACTTATATCTTATATAAAATACTTAATATATACTTAATCTATATATAATCAACATAAATCCAGGTTAATGACATCTGCTTAAAATGAACAATGACAGAGAAAGTGACACATGAAACCCCATAAAATGGCAAATTTTAGTTTTTTGTAGGAAATAAACCAACAAGATATAGTTTGTTCATCTGTAAGCTTTAGTGGTGGTGGTAAGTGGATTTTGTTACAGAGCCAGGCTAACTGTTTCCCCGTTTCCAGTCATTGTGCTAAGTTAAACTAACCAGCTGGTAGCTGTAGCCTTATATTTAACTGACAGAAGAGTGGTATCGATCTATTTATCTAACTCTGCCAGAAAAGGAATAAGTGTATTTCCCCAAAATATTTTGGTGGATCGAACAGCAATTAATCTCATGCATTTATGGCAAATCAAGTCTCAAACTCTACAGTTTTTTTACTTTGACTTTTATTGCAAACATAATACAATCCATACAATGCCCTATATGTTTACATGTATTTGTAATTGTTAAAAATGTTTGTATTTCATACACCCGGTGATACCGACTGAAAAGAAGAAAGAAAAAGAGAAAATGAATCACATATCAGATAGAATCTTAATACTAAATATATACATAAATATACACACACATATACATACACACCTCCACACATACATATGCACATATATAAACCTACATACACACATACCCGCACACACCTATATACGCATAAGGAAATACTTTTAAGATAAAGTACTAGAAAATGAAAAATACATATATATACGTATATACACACATACATACATGCATATATGCATAACATTTAAATAAATAAAATAGCATAACATTTAAAAAACACAAGAAGGGAGAGGGTTGTGTATGTGTGTGTGTGTTTGTGTGTTTCTCCGTCTCCTCTTAGCTGCATATTGTGAGTATTTCTATATGATTATTTCCCAAGGTTTGCTTTTGTCCATTTTAATATTCATTTGTTAATATGGGTGTAAGTGGTTCCATATATTAAATCATGACCTGACATCGCATCCACTTAAACCAGCGTTTTTATATTCTGTCTCTTTATTTCTATAAATTATCCTTTCCATTTCAGATATTTCCTGTGTTGTTATTTTCTATCTTTAAACTGATGGGCTAGTTTTTTCCAGTTTCTCCAGTTATTTACTTCATAGCTGCGATTCTGAGAATTCTATATAAGTACTGGTCTATTTCCTGTATTAGTTCTGGTGGTGATTTTCCTAGAATAATATATATAGAGGATTAAAAGTGTTTTTCAAACATACCGGTAATACATGCTAAAATTGATTGCCAGAATGATTTTTAAATGGGACAAACAAAGTAAATTTGAGAATGACTTGCCTTTGTCTCACCACATTTTCTCTAGCACTCTGCATTCAGTGATGTGTTCATTTTAGACTGTACATTTGGAGTAATAAAAGATCTGACATATAATTTCCATGCAAATTCCTTTTTTATGAATTTCTCTGCATCTTCTTTATTCAGCTGATCTCCTATTTCTAACATAATTTTTGTTGAATGCTATTATTGGTGTCCATGTTGTCCTCCAGAGTTTTATATACATGAGTTTTTGATTATCTTGTTATTATTTTTTATCAGAAATCTAATTAAAGGGTGCATTTCTTTAGAAATTTGGTTGGTTAAGAATTGTGAAAGATAAATCCTTACTTGCAGGTATTTATAAAAAAAGATTTTGAGCCAAGTTATATCCAGAGGCTAATGACTGTAATGTGATTATTGTTTTGTTTGTCAGCATTTGTGAATACGTTTTTAACCCTTTTGATGCGCATGTTTGCAGTATGCTGTCTGTTCTATTTGGTTCAAATTGGGGGTCCTGTGATATCGCTCTATATAAGTACACACATTATAGGGCCAAAGTACCCTATGGAATGCTTTGTTAGCAAAAGCAGATCTTTTTTATTTTTTTGACAGTAATCAATCATATTTAAAGTACGTCTTATATTATTGGCTAAGTACCTGTTGGAAACAAAACCTCTACTGTTTGAGACATTCCAGGAATTTGTAACATGACATAATCTCATTAGCTCATTCACCAGTAAACACCATCTTGCATTTGTAAGAGTCCGTATGTGAATCTGTGTAAACCATAATTAGCCTGTCTAACACACACAAAACACAAGACAGGTTGAGGAATTGTGTTGTCATTCTTATTTGAAGGCTTTGTCATTGAAAACATCTCAAATTTTCAAATTTTCGAAATGTTGAACTCTTAGCCAGACAGACATCTTAACATTTTAACACCACTGACTGAATGTGAGAATTATTTTCTCTGGTGTGGAGTGCTAATGCAATGCATCCGGCCATTCATGTGACTGCATTGACTGTCAGAGCATACAAAGGTGTGAATAAGAGGAAAAGAGTTGTATTAAGATTTATTGGGGGCTTTAAACTGACCTAAGTGTGACCCTTGTGGTTTCATGAAAAGACTTTTCAAGGCTTCTTCAGCTTCTTGCTCTCATTGCTTGAGCTCAAACAAGTGACAGTGTGTGTGTGTGTGTGTGTCCCATAGAAAAAGCACGAATAAAGGTCTTTTCAGCACACAAAGACAATTTGAGAATTACAGGCTGTCACACACACGCACACACACACACACACACACACACACACACACAAAAAGAGAAAGGCTGATATATTGATGCCCCTTAAATGCATTTCATTTTTTTCCGCCTTTATATGAAAAGGGAGCTCCCTATTGGTCGAGTTTCACCCCTCCCTCTGCCTCCTTCCCCCCCTCTGGTTTCCCTCCGCCTCCTTTCCCCCGGTTTCCTGGGCAACCATGTCAGGGTGGAGGAAAAGAGCAAATCATGTGAGGGGATAGCATCTTTCTCTCTCTCTCTCTCTCTTTCTCTCTCTCTCACTCTCTCTCCCCTTTCTCTCTCCCAGTGTATGTGTGTGTATAAAAGCCTCTCTCTTCATGCTTTCACTTCACTCTCAGCTCCATTGCATTGCAGAGATTGAAGACTGAAGAGAGGGATACGATACATTTAGTTGACCTCCCCTCTTTTTCTCTCTCTCTTTCATCTCCTCACTTTTTCCCAATGTGTTTTGGGTCTCCTGTCTTTCTTCCTCCTTCTCCTTCTTCTTCTCCTCCTTCTTCTTCTTAAGCGTCTCCGCTCTGCTTAGACAGTGGCTGCATCGATGCAAAATGGGTTGTGGCAATTCCTCAGTCACCAGCAACTCAGGAGGGGGTGAGTGTTTTTAAGGAATATGTTTGAGCATCTGTATATATGTATAAATATATATATATACACACACACACACACATATGTCTGTGTGTGTGCAATAATGGGTGTGTGTGAGAGAGAGTTGTCACTGTATCGGCACCAAAGGGAGAGGGCGTTCTGAATGTAAATGAAGTGTGCCAGGGTTACCCTTGCATTCAGTGTATGTCGTGTGTGTGTGTGCATTATCAGTGTGTGAATTATCTCTGTGTGGGGCTGTCAGTGTCTTGATTTCATTCATAAAAAAAAAAATAATAATATATATAAAAAAAATAATAGAGCAGTATATCATCATGTATTTTTGAGTCTCAAAATTATATAAATATCCTTAACACCCTTAGTCAGTTTGCAGCATACTGGCTCTCATGTTGTAGTGTGTGTGTGTGTGTGTGTGTGTGTGTTCATGTATGCGTGCAGTGGTCTCCTAAAGCTATGGGTGGTGGGTTGATCATTAAGGGTCTCCCTGGTGTGTTTGCGCTGTTTCCATGGATTTTGAGGATAAAAGACAAGCCATTTCAGTGACATTAACCCATCTTTGTCTCCACACTTGACTGATGCTAGTTGTGCCTGTAAGCAGGCGTTTCATTCATAAAGCCTGGAAGACACATTTGAATGGAGAAAAATACTGTATCGCATGATTTTACTTACCATTGTCCAGATATCCTGCTTTGTTGTGTCTTGTCCTCCAGTAACACAGCTCTCACAATTGATTTAGGCTGACAGAGTACCTGTTTTAAATTATACTGAGCCAATCTCTGGGCACCACAGCCAAATTGAAGTAATAATTAGATTGAAGTATCTGCAGGATTACCTCACCACCGCTGTCCATTAAAGAAGTATGGTGTGTTTGTGCTTGTGTAAATCTGTGTGCTTGCAGGTACTTAATCAGTGCTTGCCAGGCATGTTAACCACAGGTAGCTACTGGGAGCCACAGACAGCTATTGGGGAAACGCTAGTGGTGTCTTTTGCTTTAAATTTGATCTACATCGAGGTTACACTATATGCAAACAACATCCTAATAGGTGTCTGAATTTATTGTGAGTGTGGTTTGTGTGTCTTTGAAAGACAACGGCTGTGTTCATTTCTGTGCAGCAGGTCTTCATCCATTTTTCTTCTCCTTCTTAGAGGTCAGTGTTCGTCACAATATCAAGGACGTGTGACATCCTGTCACTTTGACAAATATGCTGCACTTTTTTTTTGTCTATGCCAGCTGACACGACTTAAAAATATCCTTATAGCTATGTAAAGCTACATTATAAGGTGTTATAAACCATTTATTACATGTTCATATACTGCTTATAAATGCTAAATAGGGGGGTTAAAGTAAACTGATCCCACGCTGTAAGTAGCAGTTTTATGTTTAAGTGTATATTTGGTACCCCTGCTGCTTATCATTCATAATCACTATATACACATTTTATAAATTGTTTATAACAAACTTTAGTGTAGTTGTAGTCAGATAAAAGTGTTTATTAATACATTTTTCAACAACTCGAACTCCTCCATACGTGCAGACTAGTGTATAAACAGATGATGAAAGACAATATGGTAAAATACAGTTAATATAAAGTACTAATACATAATCAAAAACACTTAAATGTGACTTTTTATCTAATATGCAACTACATTTTATTGTGTTAAAAAACATTTCTGAGGTGTATGTATGTAAATGTAAATGCCAAAGGGTGGTGGGACAGTTAAAGTAATGTTTTACCATTTATTTTAATTATAGGTTTTTTGCTTCCAGATGATTATGAAATCATAACCATAACCAAAGTTATTCAGAAAGCTTTAAAGTCAAATCACACAAGAATGTTTCAGTTTCAAGCTGCGGTCTTACCAGACTGAAATGACCGTCTCAGTGCACTCTATATCACATTGCTTATCCCTTGTCTTATGCACCCAGATGTGCACCCTTGGATATGAATGAGGTTTTGTCAGGCTACTGAATAGACCCTGTGTCATGTCAGCAGACTCAAACATTTACTGTGAAAAAGAAATGTCCCTATGTTCCTAGTACAAGGATGAAATTCACTGTATTTCTGTCTAATGTAGATTCCCTCGTCTTTTACTGTTGTATGTTATTTTTTTCAAGGCCCATTTCTACAGTGACATAGTGTGCGTGTCATGTAGAGACAACTGAAGAGCAGAACTGAGTCTGTACATTCAGCAGGAAGATATACAGTCCAAATTAATGTATAATGATCTCATTTTGATTCAAATCAAGTTCTGTTGACTGCCTGTGGTTCAGCAAAGCGCTGTTGTCGGACCATAAAAGCAGCATTTGGATGAGCACACCGGGTGTCATTTGCTATTGAAGCATTTTACACTGTATGCCATAATATGTCAGTTTACAACATGTCCTCAATTACCCTACAGAGGCAAGTTGGGATAACAAAAAAGTCAGCTGTTAAGAGAGTGTGAGTAGCCTCCTGAAAACCAATATTACTGTAACTTAAGCGCTCAAATTATTGTAAAAGTGTCAAAACCCCCAAATGATTACGCCGAAGTATAAATAGAAAAAGGCCATAAATGCTATAGTATGTGGAATTGGAAAAATAAATTAATAAAAATGAATCCAAGGACAAATCTGATCATTCTGAAAAATGGCAATAAATATGCCTTTGGCAGTCATCAGGAGGTACACATGCATCCATGAAGTATTTGCAGTTGGTGTGCAACCATAAGCTGCACAAAAACATTAAACTATTATTGCTATTTATTACGCAATTTAATTTCCATTCTTTTATTTTACAAACATTTGGAGTCATTATGTTCACTGGCAACGTGTTTACCTGTGGCATGTTTTTATACTGCACACTGCACAGGATTTGCAGGAAGTTTGTCAGGGTGGATTATTTGGGGTGGGTTGTCATGTGTGTGGTTTGGTTTAGGCAACAAAAGCACTTTGTTTAAGGTTAGGAAAAGATTGTGTCTCAGTAAAATGTTAATAAAATAAACATGACTTGTCCCGTGCTTCATCACGTCAGTGTTGACTTTCTCAGTATTAAACCTAAAGACCTTGATCTTTCCATAACCTTTACCAGGTCCTGTGACTGACTAAACACAACTGTGAAACATGGTCGCCATGCTTTTAATTGCCATGATGTCACATATTTTAGGGAACATTTTGCACTTTTGCAGATTCGTTCAGTATGAACATTTTGCAACTTGGCAGATATCTTCAATAAAAGGTTTCCTCATTATGTTGATTAGGTCCATTCCTTCAGTTTTGTCACTCTGAACAATTAAATGAGTGTTACCAGTGTCACCTTTAGTGTTTTGCAGTCAAATTAATACATTTTCTGAAATATTGAGCAGGGAGATGTTAGATAAGGCAGATAAGAAGTGTGCTGAGGTGAGATTTATTATATAGTGCTAGTGGTTCTTTGTTTTGCATAAATGTCTATTCAACATGGCTGCTGAATGATGTTCTTTGTGTGGTCCAAGGATGTTAAACACAATGGGATTCATTTTCAGAGAAGTTACACCATCTTTTCATAATGAAGATTAATAAAAGTCTTTCTCTCTTTCCAGGGCCAGCAGAAGCCTCCAAAGAAGTGTAAGTACATCAGTAATGTTCTAACTATTTAAAATATTTATGAAGCTCATATTCTGTGGCCTCCAGGCTTTGTACATTCAGATCACACTTTATGCCTTAATGAAATACCTTTTTATATCTAAATACAGTATAGTATTAATGCATAATAAGTCTGTTTTGTGAAAAAGTTTTTAAGTATTTTAATTAAATGGTTGTACACAACTATAAAAAATACCTATATTCTTTTTGTATTTCATTAAGCTAACAAATACCTCAAAACAAAAAAAAGTTTCATATAGAGGACAGCTTTTGGGAGGGGCAACATTTCCCAAGCATTTCCTGGAATCAGTGTGCTGTGTGTGTGCTCCTTGATAACCATCTGAGCCGCCAGCACAGGACCCATGAGAGCTGACAGCAGCACCCTACTGACTCACTGAAGAGCTAATCACAGCTTCCTAGGACTGTACTACACAGCAAAATATCACACACGTGAGCACACACGTGAGCACACGTACACAAATAAAGAGAGATAACTGGCACGTGAAACACAAGATTAAGAGAGTAATACACCCCAAAAGTGAAATGTGTGTCATTACTTTACTCGCACTGCCGGAAAAGTAACACACAGTCAATTAGACAGTGCAGCTCAACAACAAAAGATGAGGTCATTGGAAACTGGTTGTTTAGTAGCCTGATTCCAGATCTGAAACAAACATTGGTTTGCTCAGAATTCCCAAAAGTGAATTAGCAATATTCCTTAAAGGGGTAATGCAGCATACCTCAAATGTTCTGCAGCTATGTGATTTGTGAGTTTTAGCATCCTCTGTGCTCTTATAAGAGCTGACCTGACCTGTGCTCCTTCTCTCAATCAGGACAGAAGATCCCTCTGCAGAAGATGAGAAAAGAAGGTATTTTGCTATTTTTTACCCAATTTTTGTCTGCATTTATTGTGAAATTCTTTTTTCGTAGAAGACATTTCAACATGTCACAGTAAATCTTTTATAATACTGTGGCATGTCAAAATGCCTTCCATTATGTAACTTAAGTTATCAATAGATTCTACTCTACTTTAGATTTGAGCTTAAGTCTGAATTTCCCTATAAATATTAGTGACAGTTATTCTAAATTACATTAGTATTCTCAATATTTACAAGATCTGACAGTCTCTGGTAATAAATCAGTCTAATTATCTACTTGGAATATGGATGGATGTGGATGGATAGACTGTAAAATTATCAAATCTTTTCAAATTAGTAATTTATCTGCATGTATCAAATATCTTAATGTAATTACACAAATTACATTAATTACTGTAATTACACAGGGTGCCTGTGTTAGCTCTTTGCTTTGTCCACAGCTAATAGCCAAAACCTTCCACCATCCACAGAGATCACATTAAAACCATTGACTATGACTGTAACACCTTCTTCTAATAATTTAATTTCAAAACAAGATGCAAAACCAGATAGCAAAAACAGATAGAATTTCAAGTCACACCTAATTATCAATTTCATGCATAACAACGCCACATGTATTGGTATCTTCCAAGAACAGTTAGAAAGATATACTGTAAAGAGTCAATACATTGTTCAAAGGAGAAACTGTATTCAATTGAGAACCACCACAACAGAATTCAGTCCATACTTTGTCTTTTAATTTCCACATTATTCTCCTCTCAGGAACTATGGCGGCGTATATGTAGGTCTACCAGCAGACCTGACCACTGTGGCTGCGAGTCAGTCCAAGTCCACACGTAAAGGTAAACATCTATAATGCTGCACTGTACATCCCATATTCTCTAAAGAGAATGAAGGGCGCTGTTGGTGTGGTGAACTGTAGGCTATATTATGTATTAAGATGGTGCCTCTGACATTGATGAGCATCTTGTGGTGAAGCAGCTCAGGGCGTAGAAAGAAATAAACCCTAGTTGTTGAGCCACCTCCGCATGAAATCACATGCATGCCTGCAGCGTCAGTGGTTTTATTTGACCTTTGTTTTTTCCAAATCTTAATGAGAAGCGTTCCCTTTACTATTACAGTTTGGCTACTTATTGTTGTGAAAATAAATATGGTTCACAACATTTACTTTGACAATGGGAAAGTCATTTTTTTGAATAGAATTTTAAACAAGCCAACAAAATATACGCAGGAAGTTTGTAGAGTGCACAGCAGATACAGATAGAGTTTTCAGAGCACATCCATGATAGAGTAAATAGCATAATCTTTTCCCAATTTCCCCTCTCCCCAACTAGTTCCATCTACAAGTAGCATAAAAATGTACTGAAACAGGAAGATGCTGGAATTCAGGTTTTATATTTAGAAAAGAAAGAAAAAACAAAGGATTGAAGGGGAGTAACAAGTATTGACTCTTTCTCTCCTGTTCATACTGCTGGATAGATTGTGTGGGTATTTTTGGATCACAGCCTTGACATTAAGACAGAAACACAAAAACAAAAAACGTGTCAAATAATTGTCCTAAAATATCCCAGCAGTGATTCTGTTTTTTTCTCCCCCTTGCATATTAGCAGCTACTGAAGGGAACACAAAACAGGTGCTCTGAAAAACAAGGCTGAAAAACATCCTCTGCTCCTCTGTATCTCCTCTCTTAAAGTGAGCATAAGCTGGTACAAAAGCCCACATGAACTGGACATGACTTTATTCTTTCCTGCATATTCATTCACCTGGAGACACTCGCATTGCAAGCAGAATCAGAACGTACGTGCTCCGATTCTGGCTCGCCACACACTGAATAAAGTCTCAGGCTTTAACACTCTTACTGAGCAGGCATGTGGACAGCTCGCAGGGACTCTGAGGACGCTGCCTCCTGGAGTCATGGGTGGCACAGTGACGCAGGGACGCACAGTGGAAGTCTGCATACGGCATCCATCGTCACCCTTCACTTTGCAAAAAAAAAAAGAAAAAACAAAGATGGGCATTGAAGCAGACGAGCACCCACCCTGGGACTGGCAGCTGTGGGCGGCGGCAGCAGGCATTGTGACAGCCATCTTGGCTGCTCGGTCACGGCCCTGGAACGTTCTCTTTCTTTCTCAGGAGGAGACAGGGTACCCAGCCAGCTCACAAACTAACTGCCTGGGACTCGCTCACATTCCCAATTGCCCCCTGCAATAATAATACACAGCTCAGTCATTTCTCTAAGATGCCATCAATGATTCATTGTGTGGTGGAGACAGAGAGTTAGAGAGACAGAGTGAAGTCTGAGTTTCACAGAAGGCAACAAACACATTCCTATTAATGCATCACAGAAGATCTCAGCATTATTTTCAAAATACGATTGATTTCAATCACCATGCTACTGCAACAGAAGAGTCTGAAACTGATTTTAATCATAATTATTTTAGTGAATCATTTAAATGCTAACAACAACAATTTGTTAGGCAAAGAGTGTTTTAATCAATCCCCAAATGCCCTGGTTGCGTCAACCAGGTCGTACCTGGTGTCACGTCACTTGTGGCCCAGACTGATTTAGTAACATTAGCATATGACTCATGATACTCAGAGAGTCTCTCTCTTTCTCTCTCTGTCTGTCTGCCTCTCTCTCTCACTCTCATGCTCTCTCTGCAGCATGTTGTTTGTACCACTGAACTCTGATTTTAGTGCTTCTGGGTAATTCACACAGCTCTTATGGTCTTTCTCAGAAGCAGAATCCCCACACAGTTTGTTCATATGTCACAAAATAAATGTGATCTAATGTGCAAAAGCAAAAACTAAACTGTGTCATTAAATTGTATTCAGTTGCAAAAAATATTGTGAACAAAGGAAACATACGAAGAGAGACAGAAGTGGTGATTTAGTTTTATCCTTTCTTGTTTTCTTACAGTTTATTGATATTTGTTTGTAACACCTGCACTGATTTTATTATAATATATTTTACATTATGTATCTTATTCTATTGCTGGTGCTATTGTGTATTTTTCTTATTGTCACGCTTTCAGCCATTTCTTTTGGCCTTCTGTGGCTGACGGAGTTGTTAAGTTGTCATTGAGATCATGGAGATAAATATGAATTTTTGGTCACATATATTAATCAAACTGCTGCTTCAAAGGTCAAGGATTAACCTTCAAGCTCAATGTTTTTGTTCATCTCTCAATACTTGTTTCCAGTTTCTCTACCCTATCTGTTGCACTCAGTCCCAAGCCCATTTTTTCCTGCTGAAGAGGTAAATCCCGGAAAAACAGGTCACAAATATAAAGTTTCATATTTTTAAAAGGCTCAGTGGTTTCCTGAAACAGCTGGGCACCGTAGGCATTAGCAAATGTGACCTAAACAGGAGTGAATAGTTCATTTGATGGGATCTATTTTCAGCTGCGGATGAATACACATTTGGTACTCTACAAAGTATTTACAGCAGCAGGAGAGTGTACGTGAGACTAAAATAATCTACGGTGCCATGCTCATCATAATGAAGCAATGGTGTGACTCAATGATGTTTCTAATTGTTTTTTTAATAACAATTGAAGTTCACGGCACAGAGGATTAAGCTGTATCAGGCGTTGGACATGTTATGGCTATATAATCAATTCATTGTTTGTTTTTGTTTTTTGGACTTGTTAATAAGTAAAATATAGAATATCACCAGCCTTATCTTTTAACATAAAATCTATCCAAACACCACAGCTGGATGATCATTTGTCAGCCAGGCTCTTGACATTTCTCTCTTCTAATGAATGTACAACACCCTCCGCTCTCCAGGACCCTAGAGGAGAGTGGAAATAGGCCAACTTTTGACACTTGAGATTCAAGAGATGTTCTTTCCGCATTACACAAAACGCCTCTGTGTGTGTGTGTGTATGTGTCTGTGTGTGTGTGTGTAGCCTTGACTGACCAATTGCATAAAAATAGGAATAGGGAATAGGGATTTTCTCACCATGCTTGAACACAAGCTTACTGTTTACTTCTTGTGTCTTTTTTCTTGAGTGACGCCCACTAGCTGCCAAGCTGTGTTGCCAGTTATCAATCACACTGATACCAAGGGATTTCATGTTGTGTCTTTTAATTGCAAGTCACCTGTCAACTTTTCTTGTCGCAAAGTTTACAATGTTCACCTGTGGTAGAGGCAGAATATACTGCAGATACAAAGAGCTGATTTATGTACTGTGTGTTTACAACATATTATAAAAAGAGCTGCATTGTGCCCACAGCACAGCAGCACATATTTCTGAACCCTGTCTGAGACATTATATTTTTGGTAAATTGGTATATTCCCTGTTCCTTGATGTCTACATTTCCTCCCTGCTGCTGCTGCCTCACTTTCCCTGTGTGAGTCCCAACCAGAGGCCTTTGGCTTTGACAGCGTGTTGTGCTGCTTGTCTCTCCCTCTTTTATCAGCCCCTCTTTGCCCTTTATGATTGTTCCTCCTGTATATGATGAATGTCATTGCCTTTGCTCTATTCAATTAGTCTAACAGGGACAAGGGGGCAGAATGTGGATGAATAACACAGTCTGAAGTGAAGACCTCTATATTAAAATGTCACTGTGGCACATTGTGGGATAGCTGTAAAACGCTGTGCAACACAAGCATGTTGTTTGAATGTAGTAGGGGTGGGGTGTACTTAGAGAAGTAATGTCTGTTGTAAAGGTGTAGTTGTAGACATTTTGGGGAATATGTTTACTTGCTTTCTACCAAGAGTTAGATGAAAGGATTGATACCACATGTCTATCCACAATATGACGATTCTGCCAGCAGCAGTCTTAGCTTAGCTTAGCACAAAGACTGAAAACAGGGAAACAGCTATTCTGGCTCTGTCCAAAGGTAAAACCCACCCACCAGCATCTCTCTATATGTCGGTTGTTTAATTTGTAAGTGTAAATATGGCACATTGTGGTTTACGGTGGCTCTTTATGTTAAACTAAACTAACCAGCTGGCTGTAGCTTCAAATTTACTGGACAGACATGACAGTGGTGCTAATCCTCTCATCTAAATAAACATATTCCCCAATATGTTGTACTACTCTGTATGATGTTATGATTACAGAAGTAATGACTGAGGTGATTGGGTTTGTTCAGTGATGTTTTCACCGTGTTCTGTCTGTCTTTCATTCACACATACACTTTTCGTCTTTCACACACAAATGACCTGCTCATCATAAATATCCACGCCCCTCAACTTGACTGCATCTGTGAAACTCATCTGAGATCATCTGATTCAATTATTTATGATTAAAGACTTTTATATTGTCCACGCACAGCTGTGGTTATATTGATTGTGGTTTTTGTTGAAATGTATGCCTTTGGTAATCAATAAGCTTTGAGACTTGAGGGATTACATGTGTTCTTAGCGAGTGTCATAGACAGACTGCCTGACAAAATCAAGCGAGGATTGTTTAGGGGAACATTTATCATTGAACTGAGGGCTTTTATCCACCTGCAACATTATCAATCACAGCTCCATCTCGGTAATTGAGTGCAAGGGAAGTGGTGGTGGGGGACTCCGTCCTGTCTCTCATGGCACAGCAGCAGTTTAGCCCCTCCAGTGACCGTCTCCACATCAGGACTGAAAAAATATAAGCTGCTGTCATACTGAGCAAGATAAAACAGAGCTTCCCTAATAAGTCACCAAGGGACAGATAGTGGTGGAATGTAACATAACTAACATAACGTAACATAAGAATGTAATATAACAAAATATATTTACAAACTACCCAGCAGAATATAAAGCAATTAAAATGCCACCTTTACCAGCTATAACATACAAGTGACATTAATGCATCAATAATTATAATCCAGTATTATAATATACATTATTCTAAAATGGGCCATTCTGCATAATGAGTAATTTTACTGTAGGTACTTTAAGTATATTATGATGCTAATACTTTCAGTACTTCTTCCAACACTGGGGACAGAGAGCTGTAAAGAATAGACTTATATTATCACAACCAGCCTATATAGCATTAAAAAAACTGGATGGTAAACCTACAGTACTCTGTATAAGATGTACCTCAAACTTATTTTGGATACACACTCAGTTTTATCCAAATGAAAGCCTCAATAAGCTTCATACGTAATACTGTCCTTATGATCAGATGCATACAGAGGCACACTAAGTTGCAACGCAGCGGTCTCATTACTTTTTCTCTGAGGACGTTCCAGCTACATGAATGGAAATGGTTCAATACAAACTTTCCATTTTGTCTGTACTGTATAACTACACGACTTGTTATATAATCAAGTACTGCAGAGAGTATTGGGTGTGAAATCCCACTCAACAACATGTTAAGTCAATGCAGACTAAGCCATTGACTTGCAATCTGCCGTTTAAAAACAAACTAAAGTTTCCACAACATAGCACTCTTACTACTGAGTGGTGTTCTTTGCATCGGCACAGATACAAATCTGCCTGTGTGTGAAGTGTGAGAGCTACGTGATTGGGAACACATCCTTAATCAGATCATCTGTGCATCTGGCCCACTGGGACATCACAGCTGCTCTTTCTCCAGCTGAAATGTTTAGTCAACATTGGCATTTCCCCTGACTTGCTCCTCTGTGTTGTTGTCTATGATTTACCTCTAACCTAGTTCACTGATTTCAAATGAATGATGAAATGATAAGAAATTAAAACATTTTCTAATATACTACATTCTACATACCGATAGATATAGAATTTCCTATCTTCTGTTTTGCAGTTTTACTAGAAATCAATGTTCTTTAAAGTTTTGTTCCAAAAGGAAATTATTCAAGACCTACTTTGACGCATGTCAATCAAACTGCAACTTTAAACTTTTGAGACAGGAGTGTTTTAGTAAAGATTTCATAGTTGTCTGAGGTATTTCAGGAGTTTTATATTTTAATAATTCCAATTCAAAGCAGCTCCCTTTATCGTGTGCATTGCTTTGTGGGAAAATAGTGGACAACAGCAGCATCAATAGCACAAAAAAAGTATCAAGTGTTTTCTTCACTATGTATACTGGCTTTTGCCAAAAGAGAGACGTCAGTTAACATAATACAGTATATACGTCTACAGAATTAATCTATTATAGGTCTTGAACAAATAAATCATCCACCAAATAGCAGAGGAAAGAAACTGAAAATGTTTGCCCTGTTAAATGTTCCACACATTATTTGTGCCCAGATTCTCATAAAGAAAAAAATTACACCTATGCAGCATGTACATAAAACTACAATATTGTAGCTTGTAACTTCACCTATTTCCAGTAGATGTCTCTGCAGCACAGCCTAACTTCAACCTTAGCGCCAGCAAGAAAGATCCAGGACACTCAAACACCACGTTTGTTTCCTATCTACAGTCCCTTTGAATTATCCATGAAAAGTGAGAAGCATGTCCTTCTTCTGCACCCAAGGCCTCTGCAACTGCTTTAAGGGTAAACACAGTGATAAAATGATGAAAGCCAGCCAGCAGCTCTCACAATCTTCTCCAGATGACTTGTGAAGCCAGAGGGTTACACTAATCTTTGGCGCCAGAGTTGTTAATCTAGCCCAATAACTGTAACAGGGTGCTAATCACTGTTTTGGTGGAAAAAAGCTTGCCAGCATTTCCATGGCAATCAGGCCACTTAGAGGCCCCTGTGAGCTTACTCTGATGAGTTTACTGCCGATGTCAGGCTCAATCAAGGACACTACTTTATGGTTTTCACAATAATGAGGCATAAACCTGAAAATGGGTGTTTTGCGTGCAAAATATTCCAGATAATGACTTATCTGGCCTTTAAACGTTATACTTGGTTACTGATCAAACTCATATTATTTAGCCCACATAAAAACACGCATGCTACCGTTGATGACATTAAGGTTACGTATGTATGCAAAGGTGGGGATGTTATGTTATATTGTTTCAAGTACTCACTTTGTATATATTTATGTGTTTATTCCAGACTTGTTTTATGACATATAAAACAATGTCCTTTGAATAATAATTTCAGTCCATCAATCCATCCATCCATCCATTATCTATATCTGCTTATCCTTCGGGGGTCGCGGGAGGCTGCAGCTAATCCCAGCAGACATTGGGCAATAATAATTTGTGTGTTTTCCATAGTGTGTTTAAAATGTTAAAAAACCTTAACATTTAAGATGTGTAAATTTTTTATAGGGTTAAGTGGGACTTGGACTCATGGCCTCAGTATTTTCAAAATCCTTGATACGGCCCTGCTGTCAAACGCTGCGTTTTGTTGAATATAGAGACTTCTGTTTCTCTCCCTCTGGATATCACCAAATGATGCTTCCCATACATCATTGACAGACATGTTAAATTAATGTGACTGATGAGTTGAATAAATATCATGCATTTTTACCTTATGCAATCTTGCTCTGGTACAAAGCTGTGATGTAAGAGTTAGTGATACTTCTGCCTAGCATTCATGGCCTGTCCCGTAAAGACATCACAGACTGTGGCGAATGAACAGTACAGTACCGCTTGTGTTCTCAAAGCATGTCAGACTCAATGTCAAGGCCTCCTTCCTCAGCAGACTTTCATCTGCCACTCAAATTTCAGTCTGAGGGCTTGAAAGACTCACAGGACACATGATACAGTCTTCCCATTGAACTGAATTTGACATGTAACGCCAGGTCAGTTAGTTCAATAAATGCTCTCAGGCTCTGCAATGTGACCTGCCACTTGGCCCGGACCAAAATGTGGCACCCCGGACCTGGGGGAGGATGAGGAGGTGGTTGGTGGGGGGCTCTGGCGTTTGTGGCGGCTCCCCGCTTTACTCTTGGCTTCACTGTGCATGTGCTTCCAATTACAGACAAAGGAAAGGCGGTCCTGTGCAGCATGTGGTTCCATTTAGAGCAGGTGAAACAATGTAGGAAAATAGATCCGTCATCCGTCGCATTCCAGAGGCCAGTGAGAAACAGTGCTAAATCATAGCAAAGCTAATCCTGAGAGGAACGGGTGGAGTAAAAAGGCGGCTGAGGTTCCTGGCGGCATCTTCAACAGGGGCCTGCTCACATTGGTTAATGTTTTGTGCTTCAAAGCACTACAAGGAACTGATAGAAACATTCCCCTTCATTTTTTTGGCTGAATGGATGGCAATGTCGGTCTGTCTATCTTTCAGTCGGTTCACCACTTTGGTCCAGACTGAAACATCTCAACAACTATTAGAAGGATTGCCATGAAATTTGGTGCAGACATTCATGGTGCCCAGAGGATCCTGATGACTTGTGCGATCCACTGACATTTCATCTAGCCTCACTAGCAGTTCAGCGTTTTCACCAATGTAGTGAAATATCACAACATCTACTTGATGAATTGTTTGGTGGAACTTTGGTGATCCCTTAACTTTCCATCAAGCACCATCAACGGGTTATGTCAAGGGCTGTTCTTGGACCGTCGACTGACGTCAGAATTTTAATTTTCAACAAATACCTGCAAAACTAATGCCATTCCCATCACTCTCTACTTTACTTTGTGTTTAGTGCTAATTACCAAATGTTAGCATACTAAGATGATTAATGTGGCCTTGCATGGATCCCACTGAACATGGATCCCACTGCCACTTAAACATCTGAGGATATGATTTAATATGACTTGAGGCCAGACAAAGCCAGTATTGTGCAGCAGCAAAGAAATGTTATTACCTGCTCTATACACAGCAGGTAAGCAGCTGATTTTATCAGACCGCCATCCCAACCCTCAATCTGCCCTTCACGTGAGCTCTCTTTTGGGGCCTGGAAGGTTTGCCTCCTTTCACCATGTGGTTATAGTCAGTTCTTGCAGCCAGTCTACTCTACTGGAAAGAATGTAGGTTAATATAGCAAGCGGGATCTCGCACTCATTTGCCTTTTATAGCCCATAGGAGCAAAGGCATAGCGTGTGCTCCAAGCTGTAAATCAGAGGATGTTTGGCATCCCACTACTTTACAGGAGGGGAGTTTTAGGCCTCAGTTAGGCCACGCACCAGCAGCACCCAGTAAAGCTCTCACATGCATAATGAAAGGGAGGAGAGATGAAAGAAAAGGAGACATATTTTTAGCATGTCAACTGGACTCAGGGTTAATGAGGATGTTTTTGGGTGATTACTTCACAGCTCTCAGTGTTTCAGAGGAATACCTGTGTGCTTCTGCCACGAGCCACATTATGAAGAAAAAAAAGGTATAGATGCCAGGGTGGGGTTAGGAGAGCCATGCCAAAACCAATCCAATCATCACTGCTAAAAATGTGGCAGCTGATTTTCCATCACGTGCACCATCACCTCACTCTATACCTCACATTCTTAGATTTCATGGTTTGGTTTTAAGTTCTCGTGTTAAAAACAGAAATTAGAGTTGACGTTAATTCATTTTCATTTTAAGCTAATGAACAGGAAGGAATGTATATTCTTAGTTTTTTGTTCTGTACCCCAAAATCTGGCAATTTAGGCAATTTCAAGCTTGGTTAAAGGTTAAAAAAATAGAATAAAAATGTGTTTTTATAAAGGGCCATGGATTGCAATGCAGCTTGATTGCTGATTATAGTTAACATCAGGAAACAGAAGATTGCAGTCCATTAGGTTTATGCCCCAGGAGTGATTATTCCCAATTCTTTTTCTGCAGCACTCAGTCTATCTGGTACTGCTTTGCCCTCGATTTCAATTTGGGTTACATAAATACTTTCCTATTCTGTCCTACTGGCTTTCTGGCTTTTAAAAGGTATCTAGCCATGCAGATTGTTTTGGTTTTATGTGCTGATGGTTTACGATATCTGCATACATTTCTGCTGTCACCCCAATACAAGAGAGATGAAAGGATTATTTTATGTGTGCAACATTTAAAAATCCAACAGTAACATCTCTAAAAAACAGCGTCACTGTTACACATTGTTTTCATAGGGGCGATTTCTTCGGTAGAAAGTAGTTCCTCTGAAAAACAGGGAGCTCTGTGGATTTCTATTGACAAAAGAAAAAACTTCAGGCACTCACGTGGAGTTTTGACAAAAAATAAATTTAAAGCCTTTATTAGTTACATGGCTAGCTCTTGAAACATGTGGTTTCAAGCTTGGTCCTTTTTATGCATTCATACAGGGATGTGTGCTGATTGGATAATTAGTACAACAGGTGGGAGATAATTAGTGTTATTCAAAAAGTACCTCACCAAAACCAAAACACGAAAAGATTAACAGAAACACTAAATCCAGAAAATAAAGCTAAACATATTAACTCAAAAGAAAAATATATTTTACATTTCTGCATTAAAATAAATGACTGAAGTCAGTTTCCTCATTTTAGCCTTGATATGCTGTTGCATTAAGTTTAAATACAGAAACTGTTACGTTTGGGCTTAAGGGACCCCAAAAAGCAGAACACAAACACAGCCAGTACGAATGGTAACAAAAGGTAACGCCAATGGCAGGTGGACTGAGAAAGTGACGAAGGAGATCCCAGGGAGCCAGGGCAGGCAGGCAGGGCAGAGCGGGCAGGGCAGGCAGGTAACCAAGCTAAGGCAGGATCTGTAACACAGGAGAACAGAAGTCAGTAGAAGAACGAAAAACTAAAAGCTAAACAGCCTGGATGCAGTTACGACTCAGATGAACGGAACAATCTGGCGGAGATTGGAGAGCTGAGCCGGGAATTTGAATACTGTGGGGATGATTACTGGATGAGCCTCAGATGTGCATTGAAATCAGCGGAAGCCGGAACCTGAAGGCCACACCCAGGCATAGACAAACAGAGACAACAGAGACACACAGCAACACAGGGAGCAGGAGAAAAACAAGAGAACAAAAAAGGGGAGGAGAAGGGGAGCAGCCCTAACTATAACAGAAACCCTTTCTCTCGAGGAGTGTGAGGACACAGTCCCCACCTGTAATGGATGCTTTAAACTATTCCAGACCCTCAATTCTTACTAAAGAACCATTGCTTTTTCATGAACAAGCCACATTTAAGTGCGTTTTGCACATGTTTAAAGATTTCAAAACTTAATCTTCAAGAGTCACCAGCGTTTGTTGAGTGAAGATTTACCCATTGAGCGCAACATTTCTTTGAAAATCACATTTATTAACCCACATTAAATAATCTGCGATGATTTATTCATAATTGTATTAGCTTAGCTTAGTTTGTTGTTTTGATGCATCTGGTTGTGAGGCGGTCTGTACTGAAGAGCTTTAGTTATACAATTTATAATTA
The DNA here is from genome assembly GCA_036023655.1 of Nannoperca australis. Taxonomy (NCBI): domain Eukaryota; kingdom Metazoa; phylum Chordata; class Actinopteri; order Centrarchiformes; family Percichthyidae; genus Nannoperca; species Nannoperca australis. Next base: position 28,370 of record JAVQJD010019767.1, read on the forward strand.
TTATTCTTAGTAATGGCAAAATTGTTTTTGGAAATACACATCAACATTACTGTTGAGATATTTAGTTGTAATTTTTGTAATGTTTTGAGCAGCACAAACAAAATTCCAATCACCACATTCTTTTGGGGTTTCAGAAGACGAATATCTCAAAACCTCACGCACCTTCAAGCACATGAAATCAAAACTACTTGCATGGCTGGAGAGCAACAGGGGTAAATAAGAAAATATGATTTTTTGGAATTTGTGGGTGAACCGACCCCCTCAAACCACATCAGAGGCTGTTCAAGACCAGTTGATCCTTGCAGCTTTACGGTGGACAGACACCATGCAGCTGGTCAGCACAGGAAGTGCAAAACAAATGACCCTTAATTACTGCGAAACAGCAGCACACCCTCTATTCCCTGAACTCTAACCTCTCCTCTCATGGCCCTCAGTTGTTCAGAGAAGGAGCTAATGAACTGCATGCTACAATCTGAAAGCAGGTGAACCCAAAATCAAACCTGAGCTAGCAGCCTATGGGTAGAATTCCCATTCATCCAACTATTAAATCAGTAATAAATCATTCCGCAGCTGTGCCATCACATGGGGTCCACGCAACCTCTTGCTCTGAGATAGGGGTTGATGCGAGAGGGGATGGGGTTACAGATGGAGTGTTTGAAGTCTGAGATGTTATGGTTGGTGTAGGAGGGAAGGGCCCCCTAGAGGGGCTGTTTAGAGTTTGAGATGAGAGATTTTAACAGTGTTTCAGATTAGGCTTCTAATCCCTCTAATGAAGGCCAACTTTAGTGCTCTATTGTTGTGTAAACTGCTGTGCTTGTAATGCCCGTGCGGCAGTGACAGATCCAGCTCCTTGTCTTTCATCAGCAGAGCGATTGTACACACACCGCAACAGCTAATCAAGTCAAGCTGATGGTAGAGAGTGGTGGTGTGTGTCTGAGTGTGAACACACACACACGCATGTATGCAATTAGCTCACAGTGTGTGTTAAAGCGTGTATGCACGCTTGCAAGTATGCGTATGTGCAGTTCTAAGCATTTAATCTGCTCTTTGTTAACAGAAATGGCGGAGCAGTACATTTGGAAACAGTATGATTAGTATGCTTTTGTTCCAAGGAGAAAATCAATTTTCCGTTCACGGCTGCTCTAAGTGTTCACTTCCTATTTCCTGAACGCAGCCTTGATTGCGTTTTTAAGCGCTATCACATCCACATTCTCTAGATGAGAGGTGATGATTAGGCTAGTCTGGTGTTTACTTAATGGACTCATTTCAATCAAGGCCTATTGAATTTTTGTTTGGAGAGTTGGTGATAAAATGTTTCCTGCATTTACAGACAGAAACACTAATATTACAGACCTTAAGATCTTTACATTAGTATAGAAACATACATGGTATCAACTCAAGAGAATCCTCGACTATTTTGAGTTGAACTAAAATAAAGTTTACCCAAAATACTGTAAAAATATATATATACTGTATGTTATGTAATTTTGATTTACCCTTGAGTGGCTTTAAAGATAGTGTGATAAAGATTTTTTTTTGTATACAAAAAGCATTCTGTGTATCTGCTTATCAGATTTTTTGGGAGATAGCATTGTTAATATCCATGTCTGCTAGCTAGTACAGGCTTTTGTTGGCACATTGCTGCATTTCTAAGTGTTTTACTGCTACTGAATGTTGATCAATCTGGCTCCATAGCGCTACTAGTGGTCAAAAACTTTCAAATCATCATTGTTAAAATCATCTTATTTCACTGTAACTCTGACAATATCATACCTTCAGAGAGTTACTGTGTATATTCTGTAACAGTTTGTTCCAGATCTTCCTTGAAGCTATACGATGTTTGCACTGACTGACATATTCAAACCCAAAAGTCTTGTGTATCATTATATACACATTTTCACAAATTCAGCAATATTTTTTACAATAACAATGGATTAAATGGACTATGTGTAAAGTGTAAGGGATCGCTCGTAATGTCAATCGCACAGATAGTTATCGCCTGATGCTGTTCCCCTCAACTCTTCAAGGTTTTATAGCTTATTTTAGCTCATTGTTTAGTCTTTCTGCCCCACAGCTTTACTGTTGTGGTTCACTATCACTGCTCTCATAGTTAGTTTTTTTGGACAGAGAAATGTTACTGGAAAAATGCTTTAAAAATCCACTGTATATTACTTGCCCAGAACAAAAATAACTGGTGAAGACAGCGAAGCATTTAGCACCTAAAAAAAGCCAATTATTTCCCTCAGGAGTTGGTACAGACCAAAGACAAAGACACACTAAAACAGATTGAGTATTAAACTTACACCCAGGTGGACAGAAACGAGACTCCAAATGAATGAAAATGTCACTCCTTGTCTGCTGGATGTGTAGATAGGCACGCTTGCCAAGTTCAACATATCCATTTTAAAGATGAAAATGTGTCACTGTTGTGTTCATAGGTTCTGCTGCCCCCAGGTGGCCAAAACAAGATCAGTTATTGCAGGTTTAAAATGAAGTTTCGTAGGTTTCGGCAATGTTTGGCTGCACAGCATGGGTTTGTAATAACTGGCCCACAGGCAGGTTGCTGCTTTCTAAGCTGTTTTAATGAACATATTTATGGAGAGAAATCAGACTTTTGCCACAAGTTACTGGCACAGACTAACATGACCATGCATCTCTTGAAAATGTATCAGTCAAGCAATGTTATATAAATGTACCTGGGATGCTATAGTGTTTTATCCCACAGAGGAAGAGAAAAACAACACTCCTACACACACATGCACAGGCACTGAGACAGCGGGCCCTTTCTCTCTAATTATGCTATTCCAGGAGCCATAATGATCACTCTCTCCCTTTTCACTCTCACTCTATAAAAAACGAGGACTATATAGCATGATGTTCTCCATCAGCCAGCCAACGAGGGCCGGCGCTCACCCACAGCTGCTTGTGCCAAGCCACTACTGTCCTCCCCACATCCTCTCACCTCTCCCATCCTCCTCTTGCCACCCGTAGCTTCCCTCGAGAGGAACCCACAGTCTATACAAACACAATTGCCTGGCAACCGACGTTCTTCTCTGCGCTGTAGGTCACTAAGCTGCCCGGGTTGTGCTTGGTATCGATGTAACAGGATAGAAAATGAGGAATTCAAAACAAATGAGTGTTCCTGACAGATGTGGTGTTTTGGCTTTGTTTGGAGACGAAAGCTTTTTTTTCTGGTCTAAGCTCTTCAGTGGAGGGGGTGGAGGAGAATCTACGGCGGTTATGTAAGATCAAAGATGCCAGTCTGGCGTGAGTGTTAGCTGTGACACTGAGGGCTACTGAGGACCTGTCAGCATGGAGGGGAGAGTGCAGGGTTTGCCCCTCTGCCCACATATGTCTGCTATACATGCTCCTGCATCACTTACAACTTGACTTGAATAAATGTCATGATTTCAAGTCTTGATGGGATTACTACCCTTTATACAAATCCATGCGTTACTTAAAGGGAGTGGCGAAGAGTAACTAAGCACATTAACTCAAGTATTGTGCTTAGGTACACTTTTTAGGTCATTTATAACAACTTCATGTCCACTATGATGGATTACAGAATTCAAGGGTCCAGAATCTGGAAAGATTTTCATATCGTGTGAAAATGAATGGAAACTAACAGATGCCAGAAACCACAGAAAGAATAAATTCCACTAAAACACAAAACAGTTAGCAGTGGTGTAAACTGTATGTGATTTGTAGTAAATGGACTAAAACATGCAAAACTGATTAAGTCCTTCATGTAACTCAGGTATTTGTCATTCACACTTACTCTGTATGTCCACAATACCCAACTCATTATTTCCTTTGCACAGCTCCTATGTCAGGGGTCCTGTTTGCTCTGCCGCTCAAGGAGGCCCAAAAAATTAGACCTGGTGTGTGTTTACAGTCAGCAGGGTCACAAAGGATGGTCTCTGTGGTCGTACCTTCACATTGAGAGCTCCATATGCTCCCAGCATTTCAGGGACAAGAGCTTTCAATTGCAGCGCCGTTGAATAAGCTCTGACAGGGCCTGTAATCAGCAGGCATATAGAAGATGTGTCTGAGACAAGCTGCTGGACAGTTGCCCCCGACCACCCATAAGCAACTAGACTTCAGGGTCACATAGAGGTACACAAACATACTCATGAAGCCTGGCTTGCTGGCTGTGACGGTGATCTAATTGGGAAAGGACAGGGTTAAAAATAGCACGCGGTGACGCTGGTATCTCATAATGACATCCTGGCTAGACCAGGAGCTAGATCCGCTCACTGTTCGCTTCACTACACTTCTGACATCGCCATGAGGGAAATTTCCAGGGGAAAAAAGTGCACCACTAGTCAAGAGGTATTTGGTGCCGGTGCTAAGTATGGGGTGTTTTTTGAGTGCACCATTTGCATTCTTTTTCTGAGCTGAGGACACAATGCGCCAACACCGTTACCACACCCTGCTGAGGGAAAGCAGGGAAAAGACAGCTGCAGGTCCTAACATACCTGCAGTCCGTGACAGACGAGATGCCCCCCCCCCCACACACACACCATGAGATTAACAGCAGCTAAAGATAAGAGCATACAGGTGGTAAATGTTCATTTCATGTTACTAGGCCTTGAGTTGACTTTTGGCTGCCTTTGATTCACAAATCTCTTACATCAATTTTGTCTCAGACAGAATGCAAGCATACACACCTCTCATTGTCTGTGGCCCAAAACAAACTAAAACGAAATGTATTTTTTGCTAAGAAATCAGTATATATATATTTCTTGCAGTTTATTTTGACTGTACATATTTGGTCAAAACTGAAATGACCAAAATTCTAATTAGCGAAAGGGAACTGTTTATTTTTCTAGATTTGTTTGCCCGTGCTTCTGTGATTTGAGCACTCTATACTCCACGCTGTGATTCGAACCACAACGTGCGGCATGCTGAGGTTACTGGACTAAACGTTGCTTTGAGTTTTGTCAGCTAAGTCATTTTCCATCACAACAACTGGACTCATGAAAGAGAGACAGCTAAAGCAAGCTGGACTCCCTTTTCTATAATTTTACTCTTTTACATTTACTTCCACTTTCACCAAAACGTTGTGATTTTCAGAGTTTTACAACAATTAATGGGTGAGCATCTGTGAACCGAGCGGTGATGTTTAACCCGCAACAGTCTAGGGCTTATGGGAAATTATGTTTGTTAAAGGCTGCCAAAAACACAAATACTGAATAAGCAACAATATTGTTCGTAAAAAAAATTATTTCAATAAGTGAAACACACACACACACACACAGTTATTTACATTATTACAAACAGCGTGATTTTGAATAAGGGTTATCTTACTTCTGTAACAGCACGCAGAAGTTCTAGTTTCACGATGGCAATGATGCATTCCAGTCCTCAGCGCACCACTGCAGAGCCCAGACACTCAGATGTCAATTAACAGCTGATATGGGAAATGCCCATGCAGTGGCTTGAACCTTATATACGCTGTTTTAAAAAATATGTCCAATAATAAGTTTATCCTAAAAAATAGAAAAAACAGCACATCATAGATTATGTTCCCTTACACAAAGAGTAAGTGGAATTCAAATTGTATTTACTTTGGCAAACAGTTAAATAAAAAAAATTATAATACAGGTAGTGTGCTAATGTCCCATATCATCAAAAACAGTATAGTTTGCATTCTTTCTGTGGTTTGTTGTTTGACCTTTGTTTAGAGGTCAACAGGTTTGCAGACAGATTGGGAGCTGCTTATATAACCTCACAGCTGCTGTTTGAGTTTACTGCGTAGGTGCTGACCTGTGAGATAGTAGGTGAAAGATCCCAGCGGAGGTGTGAAAATATCTGAGTGCTCGACGAGAGAGAGGGAGACAGAGGGAAAATGTATGAGAAAGCAAAATGCTTGTTGTGATAAACCAGGCGAAGTTTTACTGTGTGCGTGCAAGTATCCCTCTGAGTTATAACTATTTGTGCTTCTGTGGGTGTGTGTGTGTTTGTAGCTTTCTTGACAACAGCACCCTGTCATTACCCTTGACTGCTGATTACTGGTGCTACATGGCCTGTGGAGGTGCACCTGGGAAGCTGCTGACACCTGCTCAGGTCTTAAATTGATTTAAAGGCTTCTGGATCGTTCCCTTGTCCAAGTCGTGCTCACCAGACTGCTCGTTTCCATGTTTTATAATGTTTTTACACTTGTGAATCACCTTGTAAGAATGCTTTAACCTGTTTTGAAAACTCTTATGTAATGCCACAAGGACAGCATGTCCACAGGATCTACGCCTGTCACGGCATGTTGCTGTATGTTAGTGTGTGCGTCTGTATGTGTGTGTAATGGCTGATAACCATCATCACTCCTAATCCACATCTCTAAGAGTGATGGATGTGATTGAAGATCAGCGATTACATGCTCTAATGTTGACTGTTACATTACATGAACACCTTTCTATGATGCATTGTACATTATACATATAAAGTATAACCTACCAGATGCACATTTCAAAATGAATAGAAGTCCATAATGCAGTTGTAGTATCAGAGAAGGGTCTGAAAGTTACATGTGGCCTGCAGCAGGTTTTAGCCACACTAGCGGCATGGCTTTAGGGAGGGCAATGCTGCTCGGTTGGGCCACCACTTTGGTCAAGGCTGAAATATCTCAACAACTACTTCATGGACTGCTGTGAAATTTTGTACAGATATTTATGGTCCACAGAGGATGAATCCAAATGACGGTGGTAATCCTTTTCTCTTGCGCCACCAGCAGGTTGACATTTTTTGCTATTTAGTATTGGATGGATATCTATGGAAATTGTTACAGATATCAATGATGCTGAAGGATGAACCCTAATGACTTTAGTGATTCTTTAACTTTTCTTCTAGTGCCACCAGCAGGTCATGGTTTTTACTTATCCTGTGAAATATCTCACCATCTACTAGATAAATAAAAATGGCATTCATTTTTGTGCGGACATTCATGTTCCCAGAGGATGAATCCTACTGACTTTGGTGATCCCCTGACTCCTCCTATGGTGCCACCATGAAGTTCATATTTTTTCATTCATTTAGTTAAATATTGGATGGATTGCCATGAGAGGGCTGCTGTATTGTATTGGTTTTAAATGGCTCATTGGGGAGCTGATCAGGGAATCCCAGTGAAAGGAGTGAAATGGCTTTAGTGTATGCAAAACCCCCGGCAAGTTTACTTACAGTACTTTCATGTTAAATGAGGGTTGAAACGTTAGGTAAACTAAATGCTGCTGGCACAGTCAGTTCAAGGATCTGAGCCTAGCTGGAAGTGTCGAACTTAAATCCTATCTTAGCCTTTCTGTTGTTTGTTGTTTTTCTTTTATTGTTTTTCTTTGTTTTATTTCACTTTTATCATTTTTATTTGCATTTTATTTCCATATCTCTGTTTAGATTTTTGGTGTATAGTCTCCCATTGTTTTACTTACTTTATTTATATTTTTACGGTGTTATTAGCTATATTAGTGCTCACCTGTAAAGCACTGTATTAACTTGTATGAAAGGTGCTATACAAATCAAGTGTAATTGATTGACTGATAAAAAAGACAAATGGAAACATTGTGCTACTTTAAAATGCAGAAAAGCATGATCAACTATAGCTATAAGACTTAAAGAAACAGATTGTTGTAATAAATGTTCATCCTGTGACTAAACTGAATCACTTGTCTGACAGTATCAGCTAATACAAATCCAAAAGACAGCACTCTCCTGTCTTCTGTTGACAAGTAAAATAAGTGCATGTCACTTGTTTTTGACATACTGGTGAAAAAGGTTAGAGGTCAAGACCATAAGAGAAAACCCTCTAGCTCTGCACCTTTGTGTGACAAAACAGTAGATGATGCCGGAGGCTTTGCTTTGAAAGGTTGCACATTCTTTTTCCTGTCAGTTTTTTTTTCCCCCTTCGACAGAGCTGATTAGAGCCAAGCCTGAGAAAGAAACTGGATCGCTGTCTTCTCTCTCTCGCTTTATCTTTGTCTGGTCCTCGCTCCGTCTCCTAGCTGCCTGCCAGACTAGTGACTTGAACATGTTGTAGATTCAACATAAATCCTGCCTCCGCACTCACATACATATGGGGCTGGAACAGGGGAGAGTGGATTGGCTCTAACTTTCAGAATGAATCTCTTGATTTAGCAACAAAACAAGTTCTGTCTGCAGAACTTCTACCTCTCCACTCACCTCAAACCTCCTCTTTAATAATTTTGAGTTTTTGGTGACTGTTGATTCCTATGCTGGACCTCTGGTGATTTATGTCCTCCTCTGTAAAGTCAAAGGCAGCACAGAGCTTGAGAGGTGAAAGGCTACTCCTTGTACATACACAGAGGTATGCAACGCTGCAGCCCCCCACAGCCCCCACCACTTGGCTAGCCCTGTTCTCCAAAATGGCCTGTTCCATATATCATCTGTGCACCACCTCGAAAGTAGGTCAATAAAAGAGAGTTTGGACTGCAGTTCTCAGAGGAGAAGAGAAGAAGAGCCTCTAACCTATCTTAGTGTGGCATAAACTTTTTTAGGCCATCCTTTGCACTCGACTTCTTATCCAAAGTTTCTTACAGTACCACATTTATGACACAACTGTCAACTGCAAAACAGCTGTAGAGAGCCACAAAACAAATTTATTGTGTAGTTGCAGATAATGTGTAACATTAGTGTGTCATTTTATTTTTGCATTTCAGACACACAGAGGCAAAACATCTTTTCACTTTTGCAGCTACTCAACCAGTCTTGGTTGCCTGCCTGCCTTGTGTAGCTAAAAACTACGCTATGAGAGTGGTGAGAGTGATTCAAAACATTTACATGCATTCCTATTAAATGAAGGCCAAGCAGGAGTGTTCGTCTCACACAGGGAGAGCTGTCAATCATGTTGTTCTTTGGCAGCAGTTAGAAGAAGCATGAGTAGACAGATCTGCTTTTACTAAACAAAAAAATATATAAAATTAACTCGCTCACCCCCGCTCGCTTCTGGCTCTGTTTGGTGAGTCATCCCTGACACAATAACATTCAATGAAACTGATTTAATAAAGAGAGAAAAAGGGAAAGAAAAACAGCAAACTGACACAGGGAGAAAGCTGCTTTGCAAATGAAATGAATGATCACTGAAAATTTCACTCAAATGTGGGAGTATAATAAAACTAACAAGGTCGGTTCTTCTACAACCCCTGGACATTAGTTATGTGTTTTATCTCAGCACTCTGTGTATCACATACGTCTTTGCATCCCTTCCTGAGTGTTGACAAGGTGAAAAGAGAAGCTTTCGCAGAGGCCATCTTTGTTGTTTTAGGCTCAAACCTGATTGGTGCTCCTTAATGCGGCTTGGAGGAGATGAGGAAAGGATGGAGGGGAGAGGGGAGGAAGTGAGGGAGTGGAAGAGCGGGGAGGCATGCAGGTCCCATTGGGCTTTGTTGTTAAAAACACACATCTTCCATCTGGGCCTTATTGAACAGAGAAACCTGAGTATCATCCCAGTTATGCAACTCAGTTAAACAAAACTTAGACCTCTGGGTAGGAGAATCACGAGGAAACTTCTTTATATGAGGTGATCATCCAAGGGGTCATGTATTGGAGAATCACTGGTTATTTTGGGGGGGATGGGTGGGAGATTTAGTGTCCTGTTTGGCTCTGTGGGTGAGCTGATGGGCAATAGCAAAACGTTATGGGTCTTGAACTTTTGGACATGCATACAAGGTCTTCAATTTTGGGTCAAGTGTTGATGTTTTTGGGTCAGAGAAAGTGTTTAGAGACCAACCAGAAGACTACATTGGGAACCCTTTCCACAGGCCCCAGGAAGCGACAGAAGAGGTAGATGTGTTTTTAGGTCTGAAATGAGTTCTTCCTTAGTGGCAGTGAGTTTATTGTTCTAGCGAAAGGGGAGAGGATTGATGCCTATAGGTAGCAGGGGAGAAAGCCGTGTGCAGCCCGAGTGTCTGGAATGCATTACATATCCGTCTCCCAGTCGAAAAATACCTCACCTCACAACATTGCACTCCCCATGTGGTCCGGCTCGCTACACAGGCTTCATGTTACGGAAGGATCAAGGAATCGCACGCTAACAGGCAGTGGAACAACAGGCGTTTGGTTCCGATCTTTTAAGAGTTTAAATGGTCGGAAACATCTTTGATGCTAATGGTTTCTCATGACTAGATAGTTTTAGCCTCAGAACCTCAGCTTACTGAACAGATACATAGTTTTGAGCAAAAATAACATTTCTTAATTATTAGGAAAAGAAAAAAGCAACTGGAATGTAATATACAATTAACTGTCAGGATTTGTGGTATTCCTCAGTCATTAGTCAACCATAAGAAATGTCTAAAAAGTCACCTAGCAGATTAACAGATCAACTATATGATTTATCATCTTCAAGAAATACATCACTTCAAGACATTTTGGGCACTTGATTTTTCTTTGATTGCAGATATTGCATATTTTTCTACACACACAAATATAATAAATCCATGTATGTACATTCACATATACAAATACTAGTTTTAGTGTATATTAATTAATTCTACTCTCTGTTCACATTGATTCTCAATGCATCTTGATATCCTACTCTGACTCTGTTGTTGTGTCACAGTAAATGCATTTACTGTTAAGTGCATTTTATTGCATAAATGCAAAAAAGTAAAATTCTTTGAAAATCCTCACTTACAAGTTCCTTACAACGTACCGATTGAATAGGTGGGATTCCAAGGTAACAAACTCTTCCCTCAGGCCACAAAACTTCAACCAGGCTTTATTTTTATATTGAATGTTGTCATGATCTGTCTCTGTGAAACCCCACATGATGGTTTTGCCAGCTGCCATAATTTTTCTCAATGAGAATTTACTATTACTTATTTACTGTAATTTAAAAAGATAAAGGTTTCCATCTCCTTGCAGGTTTCTGCTATTTGTGTATCAAAATCCTCATTAAATGTAACACTGTATGAGAACTGGAAATATAACTGCATTACTTAAAATGGGCAAAACAAATAGGGCAGTGTGACAGTGTAAAGGAAAAGGAACAATGAACCAACAGACAATCACAATAATTTAACATTTTGGGAAATATGGTTATTAGTCTTCTTTCCACAAGTAAGATGAAAACATACAGTAGATATCGATGATTAGGCTAGCTTAGCATAAAAACTGAATAAAGGGAGAAACAGCGTGCCTCAGTTCAAAATTATACTGATGATACTTTTTTACTTTAGAGAGAGCCAGGCTAGCGTTTCCCCCCTGCTTCAAGTCTTTATGCTAAGCTAGGCTAATTGCCCTCTGGCTTCAGGTCTGTAAAAAAATTACAAACATGAGAGGGGTTTTGATCTTCGGCATTACTACACTTACCAATGTGATGCAATGAAGATTTGTGCTTTATTTGATCATTATCAGCATGCAACTGAAAGAAAGAGAGAGAGAAACATGCTTACATGCATGGGCATACACAGTGTTCACCTCCCATGCATCTTCTCAAACAAACACCCATTCACACAGTCAAGTGGCTGTATTGCATCCATTTACTGCAGTCATTTTGGTTGCCTTTTTTAGACCCAAGGAAGCAGAAGGTGATAAAATGCATATGAAATAAAAGGAAAAGAGAAGTTTCAGATTTATCTTCACAGTTATCTACTGTGGCCCCCCACATACATTTTATATTAGACTGTGTATAAGCACTGGTGCCAGTGGTTTAAGACAGAGCAGTGCAAAAAATCAGCTGTATGCCAGCTGTGATCCATGATAAGGAAAGGAGATGCTTTAGAGAGCTACCTGGCCGTGGGCAGTCTCCATCTCCCCTGGCATTTCTGGAATCCCTTTGTACACAAACACTTCATCTCAAGCCAGTAAAGTTACTCTTTTACCTCCTTTTGCCTTTCCAAACTGATTTTATGGCTATCTGGAGTAAAAAAAGAAAACCTCCAGCTTAAAGACTGGTGATCTCAGTTGAGCCTTTAAACCGTTCATCATACGACCTTTGTTGCTTTTAATGCCCCTGCATGCACGTGCTGCCTGCTCCATGCTATATGGCTGGGTTTAATGACGCTGTACAGTATCTCCAAAACTGCATTTATAAAAATATGCTGGCTTTCAGACACACACACACACACACACAATTCAGTTGAGCCCCATCTGTGTAATGTATAGGCTCATTCTAATCCAAACACCCTCTCAGTGGCTCAATCAGTACTCATATTGAGTGCCAATCCATTCTTCAAAACATGGGGCCCAACATGATCTAAAGACTACCAGCCTCCTTTGATTTATTATTGTGGAAGTGATCGGGCATAAACACACACACACAGACACAGTGACACACAATAACCGCAATCCCAAAATGCAGCTGCACATACGCCATGTCAAAGGAGGTCTCAAATGAATTGGTCAATTGTTGGTAATCATGAGATCTATATTTTCCCCAAAGCACTAACAATCTGGCTCGCATTAAGCTGTCCAGGGGTAAAAAGAGCCCCAAATCGCAGGACATACCTTAAAATGGCTGCCCCGTCCACATGTTGCCTGGAAGTCTGTCAAACTACAAGACAAAAGCCCCCTCTGTTGTCTTTTGAAACGCAGCCTCATTTTGAATTGGCCGTGCCATTTTAGGGAGACTATCTGAAGAGCATCCAGATGTCAGAAGACTCAAGTCGGAGCAGCAGCCATCGACTGTGGGCATTGAGTTATTATTACACAGCTTTGGAAATTGCTCCGTTATTAAAGCTGCAAGCTTATTTTGGGCTTCAGCAGAACTCCATGTCTTTGCCACAACAGAGCCTAGTGTGCGTGAGAGTGAGGGACTGCAGAGTACATCAAAAGAACAATGGAGGCTCTTTTTTTTCTGACTTGCACATTCAAAGTCCACTAATGGAGGAAAGGAAAAGGTGAACAGGTGAAACAGTTTTGTGATGTAGACGGAGAGGTTACGCTTGAGCATATAAAACATTTTGAAATCCGTCTGTCAGTAGAACTCCATTTGTACAGTGAGTAACACTGCCTCCCTGTGAGCCCTGATGAGCACATTGTGTCCGTGGCCTGGACCTCCTGTCTTCTGCATTCTTCTCCAGTGTCATGTTACAGGATCTGTCTCAGCAGGGAGCTCACTGGGTTTCCAAACAGGCTTTTAATTGGCTTTAATTGCTTCATTGTTGTTACTTAATGAGCTGTGCCTTCGGCCGTGCTCTGCGCTCACCAACAGAGATCTGGAACTGTGTCAGACACATATACATAAAAAAATGTGCTGTGCAGAAAACTGGACACATCCGAGCTCAAGCTGTGCAGAGATTTGTGCACCAGAGGTGTTAGAAATTTGTTACCAACAGATGAGGTCATGTTCAACATTGACCGCCAATGCTTCAGTATTTTATCTGATCTATTAAGCATAATGAGGAATTATATTAAATTAATCACAGCCATTTGAGTTATCACCTGACTCTTGTACAATATAAAATTGTCTCTTTCATCTTGTCTGTGTACAGACATTCATGGTTCCCAGACGTTATAGCACCAACTGCAAAACTAATGACATTCCCATTAGCCTCAGTTGTACTTTGTACTGTGTTTAGCGCTAACAAGCAAATGTGAGAATGCTAAAATGCTAAACAAAGAAAGCAACCGTGGTAAACATTGCCTGCTAAATATGAGCATGATAGCATTGTCACTGGATAGTTTGACTTCTTCATCCTTCTAAATTGATTCAAATGAAACAATCTGAGAATACTTTTTGGTTGAACTGCTCACCACTCAAAACATATTCTACTTGAGACAAGGGGTTGTGAGTAGACATTGCTTTTAAAGTGGTCCCAGACCAAAAGGTTGTAGACAATTTGTGTAGGTATACGAATGTTTTCTTCAAACCGTGTATCTGCTATCTGCTTCGGATCTGTAGAGCCTGTGTTTGGCCAATGCCTTAACCAGCACACTGGAAAGGTTTTTAAACCCAAACAAATGTGGAGATATCATACCAATGTGACGTCTAGGGTCTCCACCATGAACATGTACAATAACAACATGACAGCGTGTTGGCAGTTATGCAGCACAGGAATCAGTACCATTTGACAGAAATGTTTGATACACATTCGCTCAGTGCAATATTGATCTAAACCACTCAAGTCTGATTCACCCAATTCAGCTGCTTGTGGGAGAATGAACTGGGGCAAATTTACATCTTTTCAGAGTGTGTAATATCCTGCACTTTTGAGGGCATAATCGTCTATTTCTGAATATTGGAGCACAACCTAGATAATGTTGGTCTGGCCACAAAATGGGGCAAAGTCCTTACATGAGCTTAATCCTTCTCCAATTTTCACATAAAACCGTGTCAGCACCTCTCAACCATCCCTAAACCTCTCTGTCCCACCTTTTCAATCCGAGCTGCCCAGGTATCACTCAACATGTCCCGGCTTTATCCCCCACCTTCAATTTGGCTTTATTGCCGACCTGGAATGCCTGGTATGTCCACAGGCTCACCCACCCTCTCCATATCCACACAATCAACAATGCAAGCACATGCCACATGCCTTGTACTTATGGATTTCCACAGCAGAGCGAGTGGCAGGCCTGGCATTGATACGTGCGGACATGGTCAGATAGGGTTTAACCAAACCTCTGTCTAGGCCCCAACTCCAGGGCCTTGTCTGTCACTGGGAGCAGGTGGTGCCTGGAAGCCAAGTTCCAATCTGGGATTTCACCTCTGCTCACTCCACCTCCCGTGCACACCCAGAGACCTCTCCTTTGTGTCGGGTGGCACTGAGGAATCATGTTGCGTGTTTGGAATATTCATGTAGCGCCAGTCTTGATGAAAAGACACATTCTTCTTCGGTAGCTCCCACCTTTTCTGCTGGGGAAGTGTGGAAGTGGGCTCGCCGAGGGGCAGAAACAGATCCAGCCTGTGGATGCTGGGAAAGTGTGTCAGGATCTGAGAGTCAGATGTCCCAAAGAGGGGGAATTTGATTGAATGCATACCTTTAGATGCATGCTCATGCACACGCACACACAAATGCAAAAAAAAAAAAAAAAAGTATTTGCTACATACATGTGTGCACACATATTCATGCTTTGGTTGCTGGAAATGATGGATGATGTGCATGAAATTCTCCTACACTTCGCAGACCTTTACCTCCCCTACATAACCTCTTGTGGGAATAGGTGGAGGTCCTCTTACATTTTAGCTGTCTCATGGGAAACGTAAAAAAAAAACAAAGAGAAAGAAAAAGAGGCCCAACATGTGGTGCACATACCGACTCAGCTCGGAAGTTTACTGTCCTAATAATATGGCTAAACAAATGCCAAGTCAAACTAAGCGCTTTGGCCCTCCTCCTGTTTTGAAAGACAAACAAGGGACATGCGCTTGCACTCATCTGTTGATTGTTCAGCAAATTGAGGGTGAAGTAGGTGTGAAGCTCAGTGCCAGTGAGTTCCATCTTATAAATCTGGGAGAAGTTTACTTTTAGTTCTTTCTCAGTGAGATATACAGAATATGTGAGTTCATTCTGGGACACATTGACTTTACCGTAAACAGCAATACGATCAGAATGTAGAGGTCAGCTTTCTGTGATTTTAATAGTTTAAAAAAGCAAAGTGGATCAATTTTATCAAAATGAGAAATAACGCATATGTAAGGAGTAGAGATGATGATACATGAAGATGAACAGAAACTGGAATCCAAGCTGGAGGTTGATACCTCTCGAGAGTGGTATCAGAAAGAGAGATCTTTGGGGAAGATAAATGCTGTAAACAAAAATCGCAGGCTTTGTGCGTGTTTCAGTCCACATTCATGAGTCACCATGAAAATCTGTGTAAGCAGACACTTTCTCTGTTGCGCAGCTTCGTTTGAGTGTTTGTTAATACATGTGTGCATTCTTGTGCGTGTAGACAGTGTCCTCACAGCACCTCAACTGCTTTGGGAGGTGCTCGATATGCTCTTTGTGCACCGTTGACTCTGAAAAGCGCCACTTCAGTGGAGTAAACCTAGCCTGTCATTAGCGAGCATGGCATGGGCATGCTGTTAAACCATTAGCAAAGAGTAGAGCTACAGAACCAGGCGCTGCCAAGAACAGCACTGCTGTGCCACGAGGACAGCGGAGGAAGAGAACAGCCTGTTGCAGTGCCTTCTGTATGTGGGAGAGATATACAGTGGGCCTACGTGTGTGCAACGCATTTCACACTCATTTTGCACATTTCTTTGCATGGGAAGTTTGACGCTTGCCCCACGAAAATTGGTCAAACTGTAATTCCTTCTTCTCTGTAACTATTCTCGCCCTCCCCCATTCTCCCCATTTTCAAACCACACACTCCACATTGATTGACGGCCCATTGGACCCTTGTCTCCTACAGCAGCCGCTCAACATGTTTCACAGGGTTGTGGGCGACATGGCGAATACGGACGAACGCACTTGTGACGCAGGCTGGCCAGGGGAACTGTTGAGTCGGTGTATCTGAATTACAGAGTACGGATGATGGCGCGCTGCTGCAGCTAAACCACCTCGTTAGGTCGTGGTGACTGCATTTAGCCGGCATTTCCCCCCTGACACGTCCAGAGAGGCCGCATCAGACATGGTGATTAACTGCAGAGTAAACACGTCCATCTCTGAGATCTCAGGTCTCTGCCATGCAGCGCAGATGGCCACACAGTTTACTGCAATAGCCAACCAAGAAACACTGGAGTCCCCCATAAGTAATAAACCATGCTTCCAAGATTCATAACATTTGGTCAACACTATGTGGCAAAACAGAAACAGAATACAGTATGTTGTAAGTTTGAGTTCACTTGAAGTTTAGTATGATGTTGCTTCAAGTGTTTGAAGCTGCTGCGTCCAATAATCGAACTCTGTCTTTGTTGAGGCAGACAGGAATTTTGTTTTTGACCTATCTCGACAATTACCCTGGAACTCGCAGAAAAAACAGGAACGCAGCTATGTAAACTTTTCAAGATACATTTTCCTCCAAAATAATGAAAAATTACTTTGAAACATAGTTCACAAAGCAAATATGCATGAAGGTATGGTTTAAAATTTTCCTTGTCTGAAAAAAAAGTGAATTGAGAGTTCTTCGTGTCCCTCATCGGAGACTGACTTGGCCAACAGAGTAGAATACCACTGCAAAAAAGCGTGCAAGGGCTGGATTAATTATTACAATATCTGCAGCAAAGCAGGGCTAATTTGCTGCACACTTCATTTGGTTTTACTACCCCTTGTCTCATGGGGTGTTGTAACAGTTTACCCTCGTCTGGGGAAATTCTTTTACCCATTTACTGAATGTCTGTAGTCAGTGGCTTGATTTTTACTCGGTGAAGCCTCTGCCAAGGCTTCACTGAAGAGAATTAAAAAGAAAGAGGGAGAAAGGCTGAGAACACTTTTTTCCATTTCATGTGTGTTTGCTATACTGTAAATGCCACACCCTCAAAGCTATGCTTCATTTTATAGATGGCTTGTGCGCAGAATGCTTGTTTTTAGTGTATCTTGTGCTACTGTGTGATGCAACATGTTGTGAAGGTAATTATTCGGAACATTTTCTGCAGTGTTACCTCCTCTAGACTACCTTCGTGCCGTTGTGTGGGTGGATTTGGAGAAAACATGTAGTCATGGTGTCAAGGTCATGCTCAGGTCATGGATGCTGCGGAGAGAGGAGACAGAGGTGTTGGGAAAGAGCTCTGCGCCGCAGGCTATGCGACCTACCTCTGGAGCTGCAACTCAGCTTCGCACAGACAGCTGTAGACACCCTGTCTGGATGAACAGCTGGCCAGGATGTCTGGGAGAAGAGGAGGTGGGGGGGTGGAGAGAGAAAGAGATATGAAGATAGAGAAATAAAGGAAGCGAAAAGATAGTTGGACAGGAAAGGGAGAGGAAGAAGTAGACAGAGGTGACAAAAAGTAATAGACATTGTTCAATACATCCAGAAGCTCCAGAGAGGGGCCTCTGTGTGGGAAAAGAGGGGTGGAGAGTCATAAATCTGGCTGGGCTTGGCTGTCCTGACTGCCTGGTTCCACACTGGGTTTGTTCAGGTGGCCCGCTCCATCAGCCTCCTCCTGCTGCCGCCGCTGTCTCCTGCTCAGTGTGCTAAAAAAGCCCCGCTGAAAGAGAAATGTGTCAGAGGGAAGGAAAAGAAGCACTTCATGGTTTTATGGTTTCCTTGTCTCTGCAGGCACACTAACAGAATGAGTGACATGGACTAAGAAGCATGACCTGTGAGCAAAGGTTTGGAAGACAAAGAGTTATGGGCTTGAACTTGGTACTGTGAACTATTTTAACTTTTATTGTTCGGAAGTATTGGTGTGCATACTGCCTACTTACAGATATATTTATGCTTGCAGACATATGCACATACTAATAGAGATTTGGATACCAACATTTTCTATTGTAAGAGCAATATTCATGTTCTAAGTTTGCCATGTAGTAACAATACAGTCAAATAATGGTTTACTCATATACTGTATATATTAACAAGGTGGAATGAAAGAAAATTTAAATTCCTCCTTAAGTATAAAATGTGCAAAAACAGTAGTTTCAGCTTTCTTACTTCTTAAAATAGGGATTCTTTCAGTTCACTGTTTCTTTATATACCTACACAAGAATATACACACATAAGACCAGAATAAAAGACACCACATGCAAACAAATTAATACAAAACACAAATAGAAACAAAAAAGGGAATCTTTCCAATGAAAAACCGAAGCAGCTTTTTTTGTAAACAGACATTTGTCTGCATAAATTTGAACTGGAGAATAAAAATAGCTCAAACATTCTCATGAAGGGGAAATGTCTGAACTTTAACAAATTTACATTCTCCAAATACCTCACATTGCCAAAAACTCCAACTTATACATCTTCGTTTAAATTTAGTTTAGTTGTCTGGAGTAGGACAAAGACATTTGTAAGACTGTAAAGTGGTTGTTTTATACATTCTCAGGCAGCAGCATTAGTCCCTCTTAATGTTGGCAAACACAAATGTGTACCTATCGGAGTCATAACTGATCAGATTTAGTTCATTTTGTGATCCATTGAGCTTCATGATGCACCTGGCCCATATTTTATGCTTTTATGTATGTTGTTGCACCTCTACCAGCCAGCATTGGAATTTAAACCTGCAACCCTTCAGCCAGAAGCTGGATTCTCATGAATCTGGAGGGGTCTGCTGAGTTCAAGTAGGGATTTTTCAGCACACAAAAGTGGAGCCAGAATGTGGCCTCTTCATGGCTGAGGTCCAGAGACGCTGGCCTAGTGGGCAGACTGACAGTGTGAGACAATACGGAGAACAAGAAGCAAGAGGGGAATAGAAAATGGGGAAAACAGACATTCTGCGCAATTCACAAACACAAGATAGTTTTTTTGGGTGGATCCGTTATCACACACTCGTACGTGAAAACTCATACTTGCATAATTTCTTTTACACAAACACGTAAGCTGAAGATTCACATATGGTATGCACTGAAACATAATGCGAGCGGAGCACCACATACTTTTCCACTTTGTCTCACGTGCTGGTGAGAAAACGAGCAAGTGGGCTGTGTAGACAGGGCCCATTTTTCTCTTTTCCTGTGGTCAGAGTGTATGACTGGGGATTTATTTTCGCAGTTTTCTGGAGGGAGGTCACTGTTTTGCTGAATTTGAAACATTTGAAGTATCCGAGGCCCCTCATCCCTGTTCCACATTAAGAAATGGCCCATTCATTTGGACCTGTCAGAGTGCATAATGGTTCTCAGATTGTGTCTGCTTACTGCTCTTCAAACTGGGTCACAAAAACACTCTAGCCCTTGATCTCATTATGTAATTTACCTGTTTCTGTCTCTCTCTATCCTTCACTCACTCTCCACAAAATGTAAGATCTTCATTGACAAAAAGTGAGAGTGATTCACTAAAAGATTAGACAAATGAAATTAGACAAATGTGCTTCAAATGAGATAAAGTACATGTTTGCATGTGGGAGAAGTTTCCTGTCAGATGAACCTTTCGGGAAGCGGGCAGATGAATAGCAAGCGGATATTACCTTGGGCTGGGCTGTTTGACACATGGCTGTCTGGGCTTCCTTTGCCTCCTACAGGTAATATTTTACTGTAATGGCTATTGATAGATCTGGCTGAAGCTTAAAAGGAAGATTTCCAGACGCTCCTCTCACTGCAGGACAATTGTTCTGGAGTTCAAAGTGAAACGTTACCCCAGCGACTACCCAAAAAGACAGCGATTGCAAGAAATCCTGGCCCCCAGAAAGGAGGGCATTGACAGTTGGTGATAATTTGCCATCTACTGTGACACTGTTGTGCTGAGTTATAAACATTAACTGCTGATAGCCCCTTTTGTCTGTAAAGGTCTTAATCTCAGTGGCACTGACTCTAAGCTCATATTACATTTAGTGAGGCAAAATGGGTGTTTTGTGAGTTGAAAACGGGCCCAATTTGAAACAGACCCGCTCATTTTGTTCCTGGTCCACTTAAGATAATTGAATTTGACTTTAGCATTTCACTCCGGTACTGGCTCGCTAGCTGCTACATCATTCACTTCACATTCAAACTGAGAAGAAGCGAAGTCTTCATCCGCTTGCTTCCTCACCAGACCAATAATATCTGTTTCAAAGTCATGTGGAAAACCGCAAGGGTGGAAACACACACACACACACACAGCAACACATTTGGCTCTAAAAAGACCAATAAACATTGAGGCCAGTTGCCCTTGAGGAGTGTACCAATTTAGAGAGGGCTAGTTCAGAAGTAGGCCAGATATTCTCAGCCTCACGCACACTTCCAACCCTCTGTCCACTAGTTTTTGTTTGTGTGCTTATATGACCTCTAAAATATAAAGATGGGACAGTCCTTTTCCACATCGGTTCCTTTTAATATGCAAAAGAGGATCATTCTTTTTTTACCTATGCTAGTGGTGGGGCTCTAGGGATATCAGTGTTGGTTGGTCAGTCCATCATTTTGGCCCAGAATTAAATAGCTCAACTACTAGGTCTACAAGATTAATGGGAACAAAACAAACATTCGAGTTCCAAGACAATGAATACAAATAGTAGGTAATCCTCCAACTTCTCATCTAGCGCCACCTCACCATGAGGAATTAATTATAACTTTGGTTATAATGAGCCATCATCATCATGTCAAAATTTGAACTTTAAACTTTTACAATTCTTTGGTTTATGACCATTATGAGCATGTTAGCATCCTAACATTAGCATTTAGCTGCACTAAATGCAAGTTGAGGTATCCTGTCAACAGTTTTACAGATGTCTCTTTCATAATGATGGCTTCAGGGGGTTTGCTACAAATTGGCATAAAGACTGACTTGGCACGCTGTATCCAGCTTCTTAAAAGCCCTACACACCTATGGTCCACACACACAGGTGTTTTCACTTATTGTGCTTGATTAGCTCTTCTTTGTGTACAGCGTCTGCTTGATTGACTATTAATTGTGTCGCACCTGTTAAAGGGAAACTGCACCGCCTGCCATGTGGCTGTCAACTGAGTGTTGATGGTATATTGAGATAAGTCTCTGAAAAGTTAAATACAGTGGTTGCCAAGTTTTACAACACTGACTTTTAAATCAAATTGCTTCTCCAGTAGCATACAGGTAGCAATCTGTACCATTCATATTTCATTTCAGGCGAGGAGTGGTCCATGTCAACAAAGTACATTTTTTTGGCTAGATAAAAAAGAATGGTTAACAAACATAAAGGTATGTGCATTAAAAGTGCCATCAGGGGTAAAATTCAATAAATACGAACTTGAGGTTGAGATAGAAGATCATGCAAAAACTTACTGTTTTCACAAGACATATATCATCAAGAAATCCTTAGATACGCATCTCTTGCATTAACAACAACCCCATCATTTACCCAGAACAAGTGGTGACAGACTCCATTATGTTAAGTTAACAGGGGTTTTACTTCACTTGAAGTGGGGTAATTAACAGCACACTAAGTGCATTGGCCCTTTTTATTGAGCCATGGCTAAGTGGAAACCCCTTTTACAGGAGTCAATGGTTCATCCCCGAGCTTTTTGGGGGTTGGCCAGACAACACAAGGCTACTGACAATGATGAATGGAGGCTTTGCACGCAGAGAGCCCCTCGCATCCCATCTTCGGCGGAGAACACAAACTTGTTCACCTCCTCGCTGTTTTCATAACAACCATTAAGTCAAATGATAATGGTAGGAGTTGACCAGAGGAGATGATGAAGTGGAAAGAGGTGGTATCATGATGTGTACAGGTGTGCAGGTGATCTCTTCTGCCTCTGTAAAGCACTGACCCTTTAAGCAGAATATGTGTCAACAAGTGAGCTGTGTGTGTGAGTCACCTATTTGCCTACAGCACTGTGCGGGTCTGTCACTTGTTTCTTGTGCTGACATGTGGTTTGTGTGTCTCTCTGTGTTTATGAACAAGTGTAGCATGTGTGCTGATTTATGTTTAACTTCACAGCTGCTGAAGGTGCCTCACTTAGTGACATGCAGCTCTTTCATACACAGAGCCGCTTGTTTTACTCATTAACACAGCATTACAGCATATGAAAGTGCCACTTCTCAATGCACATGTATGTTTTTCTGTTCCCCCTATGAAAACATGGCTTTTCTGGCTGCCTGTAAAAAACGAAAGTCATGCATGCCCATGCCTAACTTCCCCCATCTCCATTAGCCTAATTAATTTTCCCAGTCAGGCTGCTTGTATGCGGGATAAACCATTTAATCACTGGTATGATCGTTGGGTCTAGCCATCATAGGCTGGTGGTGAAAGACATAGATAAAGGGTATGTGGGCAAGGCGGTGTACAGTAGATCGGGTAGTTCAGTAAGAGCTATGCAAGGTCGTTGTCGTGATTTGTCTGTCAGAGGAACCAAACAGAGTGAGGGGCGGCCATGCCAAACAGCATTCACAGATTGAATGACATCATGTGGGTACACGGTTGGTAGCCAAATCAAGGAGGAGGGGATAAGCCAAGGCGTCAAGGACACAGAGGGGTGGAGGTGAAGAAATTGAAGCTGGAAAATGAAAGAGCGACCATGTGCTGAAAGAACATACATGTGCCAGTTATACATGCTGCATGATGCTGCATAATTGATTTTGCAGCATCCAGTGGTGGGTTTTCCCACACAATGGTTATTTTGAAAAAAAAAAATGGCAATACTATTATCATGAAGTGTTGCACCTGTAGCACAAACAATTAGCCTTTCTTTATGATTTGATGCACATAACAATATTACCAATTTATGGTATAATGAGTATGGTTACATACACACTAGTATTTATTTACTGTTTACTAGTTGATCAGGTTTTTGAAGCATCAGAGTCTATTCCATGTGTGGCCCATGATTTCAAAAACCTGGACAAGCACATATCCCGGTTTTGAGAAACCTGGGAATGTTGGACACACCTGCACACAAGTGATCAGTATGGTGGAATTCCCATAAATGTAGGCGCTGCGGCAAAAATGCAGATTTTCCTATTAATTTGAACTGGGGTACTGTTGTTCTGCAAAGAAATGCGGTGAAAAGTTGAAACTGAGTCAACTTTTGGAGAAACACAACACGACGTCACGCTGCGGCAGCCAATCATGACAGCCATCAGACAAACGCCCAGGTGAAGAAGAACTTTGTGTACCTATAGTACTGCAGCTTTAGCTGTTTACCTTAATAATTAGCTGTTTACAGAGCAAATGTGAAGAGGGAGCAAAAAAACGTTAAGCTGTGCAGTGGCTTGGCTTGTATCGGTCTTCAAACTGGGATTGGTAGTTAGAATCAGACACTCCCACACCAGGAGAAGACACTCCCACACCAGGAGAAGACCAGGTACTAATGCACTATTTAAAACAAAGGTACATGTCAAAATACTCAGTCTTTGTCTTTGGTGACTTTCTGTTGCATAATATTGATGTAATTATGTAAGCCTTCAACAGAGTGTCAACACATAGACATCCAAAGGTGTCTCTCTATTTTTCTCCATCTGAGATGACATAAAATGATTGAATTACATTGCAGTTGCTGACTGGGGGGGGGTTGCCATTGTTAGTGCAGTAGGTTTAGCTGTTAGCCTGTTTTTCATGGCAACCAAGTTAGTGTGGCAAGTGCAGAAACATAAATTATATTGCACTACCTAAAGAATTGGTATCAAATTAAATTACAGGGTTGTAGTTAAGGTGGTGAAATGACATCTGGCAGTGGCATTAAATTGCATCTGGTGTAGTGCTGGTCAATTTTGACACAGTGGAAAATAGTACTCATTTCAATAAGAAAATTGTAAAAATCTTAGTCTTCTTAGTGCTTCTTACAATACCACTGATAGTGTCAGCCCGTTCTCATGCACTGGCACAGTGCTACTGCAGTATGGAGACAGGTCTGGCAATGTGAAACTAGTGTGGGTCTGGCTCAAGGATGCAGCCGTATGGAGCTAAATTAAGGTCGTAAGTTTTGTTCATTCGAAAAAAAAAATCTGAATCTGAAAGTTCAAGTTTGGAGTTTGGAGTCTGAAAAATGTAGTGATGTATTCAAAATAAAAATAAGTGTATGAGAGTTTTTTCGGTTTGAATACAATTCTGATTCAGCTCTAGAATTTCTTTGAATAAATAATTTTTAATCAGATTTCATTTTCATAAATATTTTGATATTTGAGTTTTGTTTTTATTTGGTTCAGATTTTATGTTTTCTCATGAACTTTCAGATTCAGATTTTTTTTTCGAATGAACAAAACTTATGACCTTAATTTAGCTCCATACAGCCGCAGAGAATTCCCATACCTAATTCTTCACAAACTCCACATTTAAATCGCTTCAGCATCTGTTTTTTCCCGACTTACACAGCCTAAACAAGGGAGGTGACTTGTATGGAAAAGGGATGAGATCAGTCTCTCCCTTTGTCGTCCCTTGGGTGTCACACCATCACATGATCTTTGTTATGTAGCTTGAAATGCTCACAGACCCCGTTATACCCATCTGGTGCTCATGGAGGCCTTGGGGAGACATCTGAAAGATGGCCACACGACACAACACGCAGACCTAACCACAGAAGAACACGGGTGAGGACCTGGTGCATTTGGAAGAAGATAAAACGTGCATCTAGAGGAAGGCAGTATATTAAATAAAAGGAAGACAGGGGTCACATATGCTTGTGGAAAGGGAAGAATGCTGCCCTGAAGATCACAAGCAGAGAAATAATTTATCACTGCTCCCTCTATCATTTCTTCTGGCAGAGACAGATGGCCTGGAGTCAGATTGGATCACTTCTGGCTTTTTTGGGCGATTCTTGCCTGCTGTGTGTTTTGAGTATACACACATACACACATTAATTTACTCACACACACATACACAGGAGGAGACTGGCAATTAGCAGTGTCAGCTAAGTGAACATCTGCCTTCGATAATGAACTGACTTCATTTGAACATGTGATAATTGTAGAGACAGAACTCAACAGCATGAACTCATGCAAGGTAGTTAATCTTTCATCAAATCGATTAAAGGGTATATTTAAGCAGTTTTCATGGGATAAAGGATTTAGAGACCCTTTGTTTGAGATAAATTGTAATCCATCATACTTAACGCCGGAAAAAATATTAT
The DNA here is from genome assembly GCA_036023655.1 of Nannoperca australis. Classification (NCBI taxonomy): domain Eukaryota; kingdom Metazoa; phylum Chordata; class Actinopteri; order Centrarchiformes; family Percichthyidae; genus Nannoperca; species Nannoperca australis. The sequence goes on from JAVQJD010019767.1 coordinate 53,860, forward strand.
TTCTTTTGGCTGTTTCCAATTTCCTGCCAGTGTTACAAAGGCAACATTTGAAACTAGCTTGCAGCACTGTTTGAAATGCTGTGGTTCGGTAATGATGAGACATAGTTTAGAAACATTTTGCACATGGCCCACCTACCTGCTTCATGTAGGTTTCAACTTTTCAATTTCTTTTAATCATTAGCATGATGTTGATTGTTGAGATCAGTTGCTATCAGTTGGAGTCAGATACTTCTTCAGATTTTAAATAGAAACAAAGATTTGAAGGGAGCTGATTGTCAGCCAGTGGGAATCTTATCTTATTACACTATTATATTATTTCTACACCAGTCAATGGACAGGAATACAGTTTGAATCTAGGTTGTAAGGTTGATGGATCAATTGCCTAAAAAGAAGGCCTTTCTGATTTAAGCTGTAATTTTTTTTCAACAGCATAATCTGTAGCTCCCGCCCGCTGTTAGCTGTTCATGTGAACTTTAAGCTTGGTGATTGGATGTTTAGAGATCAAATGCACCCTGGGAGTCGTAGACCCAGATGATTTGGAACACAGTTGTTAATCATTTGGACCAATAATGATCCAAGCCGTAGAAGTGCCGCACCTGAGTTACGTAAGATTGTCGGTGGGAAAAATGAATGGGACTTTTATTTGCGTAATCAGAGGAGCTCTATGTAGCACCTCCGATTTCGCAACTCTATCAACGACATCGCTGTTTCTCCTCCTCCGCACCTCCCAAGTTTACAAGCTTTGTACTTGAATAAGCTCAGGCTTCATATCATTCACATTTCTCCCAAATAGACAGTGACTAAGGTGGCGTGGTGCCACATCAGTAGAGCTAGCTTAAAGTTAGCAAGACAGGCTACACTGTCAATGGTAACATTTGTCTATGCTTTCATACTTAGCTACGTTAGCTTACCTGTCCAACAAGTATAATGCTGACAAATGTTTCTTAAAGTGGACACAGGTGTAACTAATCACAATTATTATGGCTGCTTTCCATTCAGGTATTCCTGTGCCAGGGCCCTGATACTGTGCATGCTACGTGTCGCTGGCATGGCTTACTGGCACAGCTAAATGGAATGCAGCCATCATTAATGTTATTAGTTACACCTGTGCTTTTTCTGCAATGACAATGTCAAAATGTTTGCTGTGATGAAGGTGTGTGGACGATTTATTAGTGTACGAACTTTGCCCCATCATTTAAAACTATTTATAATATTTTCTCATTTTGGAGAAACTAAACAACATTTAGTCCAAGCCGTCTGGAAGTGTAGAGATTCTTCATTGAGGTAACTAAGGAGCAACTGGCATTGATCAGCAACACTTGTAAACCCCTGCTAATAGTGGTTATACTATGCAAAGAGCCAGTAAAATATTACTTATTACACTTTTAAATGCTGAACTAGCTCCATTAAGATTGTTTCCAATCAAAGGTTGCCCAAAAAGTTACCCTATGTATCACTGCCTTTAGGGAAGGCGAATTAAAACAAGACAAAACCTACCGCCTTCATCTATCTTTAATCCAGTGAGTGATCACAGCCGCCATCTCGTAAACACACACTCGTAAACATGTAAACATTACAGGGTATAAACATTCACAAGGTCAGTTTCACCCACGTAATCATTACTAAATCATCCAAACAAAGCAGGCATGCTGCAGTAAGGGGACGCTGTTACGTAAGTTAAATTAAACCAGAGAGGAGGAGGATGATGCCAAAGCACAAGAATGAGCTAATTGCTCATTTGTTGTACAACACAGGTTGAAACTACAGTGCACCTGACTCACTTTGATGTTAATGAAATACTGCTGGGTTCTTTACCCTGTACAAGGGCACAGCGACCCTATTATGAAATAGAAACAGTCATTTTTTCAGGATGAAAGTGGGCATGAGGATAGACAAACCTCTCATTCTCTCTCTCTCTCTCTCTCTCTCTCTCTCTCTCTCTCTCTTTATCTAATATATCTACACATACACACACTTCAGAATGCCATGCTGTTCAGGGAAAGTGGAAATTAACTGGGTTTTCAGTTGTGATAAACAACGTTCTGCAGAGATAGTCATGCCATGGATTTCAGCTCCTCCCTTCACAGGTGTCTTCATCTCTCGCACTCGTCTTGTCTGTCAGCACGCAGATGAATCACCGATTGGAGGAATGAGTGTCCACTGGACTTAAGCGGGATGTTTGGAAATGCTGGAGGGCCTTGTTTTCATCTCACTTCCATCAAGGTATCTAGGCATTGCGTGCATTTTGGTGATGGATATGCCTACAACGAATGCCAACAGCAACTGAAGCTGAAAGAGTGGGAATGATGGGAAGGGGTGGAGACAGCAACTGGAAAAACAACACTGAAGTCAGTGTTATGGATTATGTGAGGAGCAGATATCGGATATTTGGAGATTTAGATTGGGAGATGGCTCATTTGAGAGCCTCAAACACACACGTGCTCCAATGCTCATCACATGTGAGCGTGAGTTTCAGAAATAAAACGGGGGTTTACTCGTGATTCACTGCTTGGTTGCTTTGACAGTGTTCAAGGGCTGTGATTTGGAGCTGTTCGTTCGCTTACACCCCATCACATCACGCACACTCTTGGATAGACGCACATTCTCAATGAGCACACCAAAAAATAAAAGAAGCAATATTCATTGCTCAAAATAAAATACAAAATGAAACACACCTTGACTGGAGCCCTACTGTTCCCACCCCCACCCCCCTGACACACACAATTATCTGCCACATCAGTCAGTGTGTGAAAGATATGAGCTACCACCAAGTGATGATGAATAGAGTGCAAGCTGCCCTGAACTTTATAATTACAATCACACACGGCTGTAATTCTCACTCGACACACTTAACACTTCAGCTCGGTCTTGCTCGGCTGGCAGAGACACGCCACACCAATAAATATGCATTCCTGCTCTCCTCTCTGCAAAGATTAAAGGGCCGATTTATGTGTACGCTACTCTGAGGCTGACGTGTCTATGTCTGCTTTTATCAGCATACAGTGTGCTTTTACAGTGAGATCTACAGTACGTAGTCATACTTAGAGTTGACTTACAAAATAAAAAGTTTTCATACAGCGATCCCTAACTTGTACCTCAGGAGGCCCATCTGTTAGCTAAACGCAAAGAACGTAGTTTATATAGTTAGCTAAAAGTAATGGATAAATGGCTGAAACTGTTAGTGCATGGTTGGAATATTGCATGTAGCTAAAAGTGTGTAAATGGATACAAGATGAAATAGCTAAAACAGTAGAAAAGGTTAGTATGGATAAATAGCTGAAGCTACAAGTGTTGAATAAATGGCTGAAATGTCCTTCTGCAACTCAGCAGAACTAATGCAAACTTTACCAAACCGACTTAAATATTAATAGTTATTGTGTGTAATAGTATAAAACATTTGGTACCTGACGGGTGTTATCAGTGGCTCCTTGAGTTCATCAAAAAAGGTTTAAAAACCACTCCTATAAAATAGTGGTTTTAAGCAGTCTTTAATTGTTTGGAAACTCCCGCTCACATTGTGTTCTTATCACAGACATCCCAGAAGCTTCCCGGAAACAAGCCAACATGCCAGCACGCCTCGCTCCCTTCACTACCCATAATCCTTATCTGCAAAGTAAATAAGGGCTCCCATCCTGTCTAGAGGGGTTTTGTCTCTTTTTACACTGAGCTCTGTCTGCCAACCTTCCTTAAAACATGGTCAGAGGGAAGGAGAGGGATGTTGAGAAAGTGAAGGAGGGAAAAGGGCAATGCATCTTCCACAAGCCAAACACAAAGTAACTATCAGTGTTCTGGATCATTTATAAAATTGCTGTATGAGATTTTCCAGGATTTTTTGGAAAAATTTTCAGAAAATGTCTGGTAGGAATGAAAGTTTGAAGGACTGGCTTGTATGTGGCAGCATACTTGCACACATGAATATTTTGATGGTGGCAAAAATATATATCTCATATTAAGCTGTTAACTAAACAGATCCTTCAGGATCATCATATTAGCATCTTCTCTAGCGGGAAATGGTTGTAGATTTTCACACGTTATTCTGACACATTCACAGACAACGCTCACAACAACTACCGATAAAACCGGCTGACAAAATCCACTCTGAAGTATGTAAGGCCTTTCTTTCCCCAAGAAGCTTAACCTTCGTGAAGAGCCTTTTCGTAGCTTCTAGGCTTCCGTTGCTGCTATTTTCTGTCTAGGGATTGTGGAGGCAAAGCAACACACGAAGTCACGTATGAGTTGCCAAGTGGAGAAATTAACTGTAAACACTCGCATGCCTCTCATTTATTCACATTGTGAGTGGAGATGCCAGAAAACAATTCAATTAATCTTTGGCACAGGGCAGCCAGACTGTGTAGAGAACAGGATAAACACACACACACACACACACACACACACACATAAGGAGAAAGAGAGAGAAGAGACAGATTAGGAGATGTAAACACAAATCATGAAGAGAAAACGTGCCATGGAAGCCACCCTGTGGCAGACAAGGATCACATAAACAGTCCGGCTGTTAAAATGTTGACGGGGACGACATCACTGATCAACTGTGGGAATCCAGCAGTAAACACTGTCTATCAGCGGAAGGGGAGGAAGGATCGGTTGGTGCTGCCAGACTGTGTCCATGTGATTACAAGATTGTGTGAGTGGCTATTGCGAACATTCGTGCGCGTACATGTAAGTGGGTGTATATATGGGTGTCGAGATTAGTTTGTCTGAATGTTTATTTTTACTTTTTATAAGAGTCGAAATGAGTGTAATTGGTTACAGTGCAGAACTTGCTTTACACAACCACAAAGCCCACAGCCATAAAGTTGTGTCAACCTCTTCAAACAGAGATAGGTTATTATCATTAATCAACACAGACAGATGCCTGTATTAGTTGTGTTTTTTTCTATCTGGATGGCCTTTAATATCTCATTTACTCTGTGTTGATGATGTCATGACTTTATGTTATGTCACCACATCTTAGTAAGCTGGGACCATAAACAAATTGAGCACCAATGCTCATAACTCAAAATGCAATATCCACCATCTAAGCAGGCCTATTGCATGCAAAGTGCATTACCATCTGAAAACCAACACCTCAAGAACCATTTCTGGTTGCACTTTTATGTGTCCGAACAAATGTTATTACTTGGCGCCATAGAAATAAGTGGAGGTAAAAATAGTCGCGGTAAAAATAACACATTCCTACTAAGTGACAGATTGGCGTTTTTCCATTTAGCACAAATGTTGCTGTACTCCTGCGGCTGCAAGGAGAAATATTGGTGGGAGGCACGTTCCCAGAAAAAGGGCCCTTTTTTTGGTCTGTGTGTTGAAAAGGATAATTGCTCATCTGAGCTCACACAAGATGCCTCTCTCCCTTTCCAATGGCAACATAAACTTCTTCTGCATTCTTGAGAGAAGAGTTATGTTGACCTCCTCTCCCTCTCCCGGAGTGTTTGTGTGTAAAGGAAAGACTGAGTGTGTGGGTGCATGCATTTGTGTATATATGTCTCTATGCTCACGTATGTACAGTATGATTCTGTGAGCACGGAGCGAATAGGCTGATTTTCAAACTTAGGGGAGGATACAAGAGAGAGCTTTTTTCGTGGAGTGGGTGGATTGTGTGGGAGAAGAAGAGTTTGATGGTGGTGATGGGGTTGGGAGGGAGGGAGGGAGGGAAGGGGCACTTCAGTGGTGTTTGAAACGTTTGTGAGTCAGACTTTAGCAATGAGGGAGTAACAGAGGCCATGAATGAGAGTACTTGTTTATGTGGGTCAGTGGGCTCCCTTTTAACCCCTTCAGCCTTTTTGTGCCTTTTCACAGGAAGTAGCTGCTCCACCCATGGTCGTGCCTGACTGAAAGACAAATCATGTGCTGGAAAGGAAGTCAAACATGCCACCAGTGAGACAAAACCCTTTGTAGTCTCTGTGGCTCTGCGCAAAAAGCTCTCCAATAACTGCCATGTTTACACTGGGGATATGAGGCTTGCATATCATCACACGTGCCGCACAAAGCTTCTATCTCCATCCACAGAAGGCAGAGGTTAATTGGAGTGAGATCGTCTTTCTATAGCAAGCCGCATGATGAAACCCTTCTCACTGCAGGAGGGAAACTGGATCAGGAACAGAACTCTAAACTGTCGCTGACATTTTGCTGAGAGCCAAATGTAGCGGAGGAAGCCTTGGCGCTTAGCATCGCATGCACACAAATTGCTTGTCCTGTTTATGCAGCTGCTTTATTCAGATAAAATTCCAGATAAAACAGCCATTTCAGGATGTGAATTAGATGAAGGCAAATACCACATCTAAATACTGTATGTGCACCTGGTGGAATTCATTCAAAGCTCTGTGAGTGCTGACCCTTTGGGACAAATTTAAGATTGAAGTGAAGGGCAGGTAATTGACTTGACAGATTTGCAATGATGCACACTGATTACTTTTTTTTATTTTTTATTTTTTACAGTCAACACATATCTGTAGGTGTGTTGTTTTATGGGTTTTAAATATACAAAACATGTCTCTATCTCTTTAGCTGCTGAATGCTCCACCAGCTAGATGCTAACTTTGTCTATCTGCCATTTGCTGCTAGGCAGATAGGGTACAGTGGGTTTCACTGAAGACAGCTGCTGGAAATGAGGTTGATGAGAGTGAACCAGAACAGTAAAGTTGAGGGTAGTAAAACCAAAACAATGAGCTAAAAGAGGCTAAAATGCTCCATATAGAGCTGAGAGCATCAGCAGAGTTGGATGATGATGCTCTGTGGGTTTTTCACATTTCACATAGTTTTTTGAGCCATTGTTCATATAAAAATACAGATTATTGCAGTTGTTTTAACAGAAGCTTCCCTTTTCAGACAAAGTGTTCACATTGCTGTGGATAATCTACAGAACACATGGGTTGATTGTTCTTTTAGAGATGATTTTTTCAGTAGAATGTTGTTCCAAGGGAAAACTGTTATGAGGTTTGTGGATTATCCAGAATAACCAGAACCCTTTTCTGGAAGATGTATCTGTGGAATTGTGGAATGATACCATCACAAATACATTTCCAGTTAACTTGCATTGTTTTGGATAGAGTTAAAAATCTCAGATAATGATATTTCAAAACTTGGACTAATAAAACCAAAATACCTGCAAGGCTAGATACCACTAGAGATAATGAGAAAAACAAAAATATTTGTTTGGAAGATTTGATTCTTGTTGCTCAAGGACACTACAACATTATGGTTGTTCTTCTGACATGTGGGCTTGAGCTCTGTTTCTTAGTTCAAATGACCTGACCTTGAAACTACAAGCTGCAAGCTATTTTTCCTGGTCCAACATCAGAGTCCAAATAAACTTCTGGCAGCTTTTAAATGGATGAGCTTCACAGGGACTCATACAGAGTGATTCACCAGAGTTCAAACCACAGCAAGTCTGGAAGTGGAAAAGAACAATGATATCAAAAGATCCCCCGTTCAGGCTCTGACACCCTCCCCTTTCTGCCACACAGGTTGTGAAGAGGACATCTGTCCTCTGTAAACTCACCAGGACGTCACTGTCGAAGGGCAGAATGTCTGGAATGTGCCCTTGTCGTCAGTGGGCCCGTGAACCAGTCATTTGGCTAGTGTTGCTTCCAGAGTCGGGCAACAAAGGCATCCTGGCCCACCTCTCACCTTTGTGGGGTTCTCTTTGGACCAGGGCTGAGGAATTTCTACCTCAGGAGTTATGATTCTGACCTCCAGGTCAGCCAGTTGGGGACCACCCTCATCCAAACATATCAGCTCTCACATTGTCCAACGGGTTCATATTTTGGTTCGTAACATCATATTGAGCATATTGGATGATAGGACGTTGACATCAGCTGCTAGGAATGTCTGTCAGTTCACTAATCTTTCCCACCCTTCTCAGTGCATAGCTCACCACTATAGCGTGTCATTAGCGTATGAAAGATTTGTGTTTTGAGAAGGAGACGTGTGGGAGGTGTGTGTGTTTGTTTTTGTCTTTGATGTTGTCAGGTAGTGAATGTCTTGGTGTAAAATGTTTCAGTGATCAGAGAAATTCATTTTGGCAGCTCCCTGCAAATCACAGAATAATTGTTTTGTGAGAGATGGTAAGAGTTGGATTTGGAACAAAGTGTAATGCAAAAACAAATGTATGTGAGAAATATTTTGCATGAAAGTGCATTGTTTTCTTTTTTCAAAGAATGCAAATCATCCCTTCAAAGACAGCTCATAGTTTTAGCCTTTTTTATTAAGCTGCTTGTATGTATACACTGTTGCTTGTAGAGAGTATCACCTGACTCAGCAGTTCCCCTTAGGGCTATGCTTATTGTCCTCATTTAGCTCCTTGTTTGGTTTTTTTTGGCTCAAAACCTCTCATCCACCCTGTTTGCAAGCAGCTGTTATCAGCTCTGAAAACCCCACTGTCCGCTTCCTGCCCTGCTCCGAAAGGCAGACAGATAACGTTAGCGTCTAGCTGGCGAAGAAAGTCAATCCTCTTGAAAGCTACAGAACACTTTTTTTTCTCACGAGATGCAACAGGAGGTAACAGAAAAGTGAATATTGAACATACAGGAATTGTTGGGATTTTGGGATACACAAAATTAAACGAGAAGATCGATATCACTCTCACGTCTCTGTGGTAGCTACGAAGCTACCGCCAGCAGCGGGTTAGCTTAGCTTATTCAATATTTTATTCAGTCCATTCTCAATTACTAAAGGACTTTTGTTGTGCATTCATTGTGTTTCTTTTACATATGTCTAATTTGTGAGTAAAACCTCATCTCTTTTACTTTCTCCTTTTGCTTGTGTTTTAACTTTCTGCCAAACCACATGCTCCTCCACCCTTTGTACAGTTCTTCAGCCATTTTGAGCCTCCTAATATTCTTCAGCTGTTGAGAGCAAAGAACCCTCTTCTTTCCCCTTTGCATCTCCCCTACATACAACTTCTCTCATGTTTTCTCTCAGTTCATTCTTGCCATCTGCTCTCTGGCTACTTTTTTATCATCAGCCTCCTTAAATTAATCTTCCCCTAACCATCACTCTGTCTTCCTCTCTTCTCTCCATCATCCCTTCCTTCTCCCTCACAATTTCTTTCTTTTTGTTTTACCCCAGTCCACCCTCCTCGCCCCCTCCCTTGTTGCGTGCGACGAAGAGAGGTATACTCTTTCGTCAAGCCTGCTCAAGTGGAGGGAGGAGGGGGTCAGAATTGAGGGTGAGGAGGAGGAGAAGGGAGGAGGTAGTAGTGGAGGGCTGCTGGGACAGATCCATTTTCAAAGCGCTATCTTTTTATTTGTTTTCTTTCCAGATTTCACTGCTATTTAGGAGGAAGAAAAAAAAAGAGGAGAAAAAAAAAGAAGAAAAGCCATACACATGCTCACACACATACTGAGAAACGGCCCACATGGCCATCACTCATAAAGGGAATATTTCAGGATCGACTCACCAGCCTATCGACCATGTTAAGACAAGACACTCCAACAGCCTACCCCCACCCCAACGAAACCACAGCTGCCAAACTAGGAAAGCATAGCACTCCCATCCAAATGTCACCCTAAGTGAGCATCAAACGGGACTCACCTGTAGTCTCAGAGCGGTTGCTTTTATTTGAAACTCGATCGTTCCTAAAAGAATTTCCCCACCCCTCATCTTGGCAGGCAAAACAGGACCTTGATATCAGAATAGGATGTTCCTCTTTTCTTAAATCAATCCAAGAAGCGTGTATTCATCCCCCTGAGGCTGCTTTTAATCCCCTCATCATGAAAAGAATGCCAAAACCTCCTCATAGTTGTCTCCATTACCACAAGCATGCTTGGGACGAAAAAACATTTTCATTTATCTGGTGGAATCTCTTGTCAGTGACATACTTTTGTAGAAGCACACGAGGCTGGAGAGACGGAAAAGAAAAGCCAAGGGTAGAAGAGCAAGATGAGAAGGGGAAAGGGTCGCTGCTTCAAGAGTGATTACCTCAGTGGTTAGCACTTCATTACCTTGTGTCTCACGTTGTTTTATGTGCACGGCTGTGTCTTAGGTGGGCTGTAATGGGATAGCAAATGTCAGGCCCCACATACTCCTGGGAAGTTTTTTTTCTCCCCCTCTTTCTTTTAAAGAGAGACAACAGTAGATGGACCACCCTGACAGAGATTAATGTAGACAGGGGTTTTACTACCAAGTTATCTGAATGTGGCGAAGGTTAAAAATATGTCAGATAAAAAAAAAAGAAAGTTCCTCGTGATATTTGGTCATATGTACAGTAGTTGTACTGAGGAGATTATCGTAATGGACGGAGTGGACTTTTCCAAACAAGCTGCTGAAATACGAGTCTGGCCGAATTTGATTACTGTCTAACAGGATGAATTGACTGGATGGGGAAACAAATGAACAATCTAATTTTGTACTGATGACATGAAATCTCATTTTAGGTTGGAATTTCTAGTGTAAATGTGTGTTTGGCTGTTCCCGTCATACATAGATCCAGCTTTTGGTCACAGTACTCCAATTGGTTACTTCTGACTACCTAATTTATTGACATGCAACTATGACGTGGTATTTTTTGGTTTGACAGCCGAATAAATTAATAAAAAACTTGAAGACACTCCCCCCCCCCCCCACCCCCCCCCGTGTGAAACAGCCAGTTCTGGAGAGCAGTGGAGGAAGAGGAAGCAGGACAGGGAGTCCACACCCATGCTCTTGTCAATCACTGTAATGTCAGTTTGAGGATGGCCAGTCACTTGGCATAGATGATAAGGCCAAGTGAAGGGACATTGTTAAACGGTGGGAAAGCGTGAGAAAGTGTGATAGCGATGTTGCATGTTGTGTGGTTGCAACACCACTGCACACTGAGCAGAGACAACATAGTATTTACTGTGAGCTATTTCAACACATCTACAAGTACAGTAGACTAATTGCTAGACTGAACTTTTTTTTTTTTATTCTGGTGGTGAAGTGGCTGTAGGACGGGAGTTTCCCTGGTCAAATTTTGGTACTATTTAAATTCACATGGAGAACGCACAAGCGAGAAAGGCAGAGAGGAAAATAGCTATGAATGGAAAGAGAGTGGAAAAGCAGAGGGAGGGGAAAAGGGAAAAGAAACTTTAATCACAGAAACACTGACCCATAAAAAAGGAGAAGCAGACACAAGTGGAAACCAGAGGAATGTTATCCAGCTGGGGGATACATCCATCCATCCAGCTCTTTCTGCTGTATTTCTACTTAAAGCTACGGGTGAATTGGATTGGGGCGGGGGGTTTGTAAAAGAAAAAGCCTCCGAAACAAAAACCAAATTGAAGGATGAGCTAAAACCAGCAGTTCTAAAACCGTGAAGCCATGGGATTGGATCCCAGAGCAGCCAGGCCGCACATCCCTGAGCTTTAGCCAAGAACGACACTGCTTCCCAGTCCTTTCACACTCTGGAGAGAGGCAGCTCTCATACAGAGTGCTGAAGGCTGTTTAATTACCTGCCTGGCCAGTTAGCTGGATGGCTCGGCCACAGCGTCTGACGGGCTTCCTCCCAGTCTCCACTCTTCCCTCTCCATGGCCTAGACTCGTTGGCCGCACCATACTGGAGCTAAACCCACATCCCCTTATTGGGAGCCAAGGCCAATTAGCTGCATCCATGCTCACACACTGCTGACTGTTCACTTTTCATACTTGCCTGTGTACATCTTAATGCTAACAAGAACAAGATGTTTTGTGCTGGAAATTCTTATTAGTAGCTCGAGGATCGGCAGGATGCAGCGTTCAATGATTTACATGCCATAGAAGCATTTCCTCCTCCTGGCTTCTGAAGAGGCAAAGGGTGCATGGATACGTGTTATAAAAGATTTGGTTATGTCCCATTGTGTTATTTTTACACTCTCCTGTTCATGCACTTATCACTTGGACTTGGGGAAACCACTCCCTCACCGGATGAACTCTCATTACCATTTGGAAAGGTGGGGTTTATCATATTAAATATGATGGAGACATATGTAAAATACACCCTGTGGATTCAGATTGTGGCCGGGGGGGAAATATCTACAGAACTATGAATGAGAAGCATCAGTATTATCCTAAATACTTATGTCATGTCTGAATGTTTGGGTGATAGATAAAGAAACATGAGCAGCACTGCCGATGTGGATCTCTCCCATTGCTTGGCAGTTCAGGCATGCCTATAAGGTACCTATTGCATTGTAGTGCATCATCTCTGGTTGGGTAATCTTGTGGAATGAATGAGCCTGCTCAGTCCATTGATGTTATTGAGTGGCATAGTGCAGTATGTCTCTCGACAAGGCCCAGCTCAAGCGGATCTCAGCAATCATGAGCAACAGGTGGGCTTGGACAGCATTCCCTCCACTGCAAACAATTTTACTTTGTAACCCCTAAAGCCTGATCCAAGACAGGAAAAACTTCCCATTAGTGCTGCTTATTTTCTTTTCATGGACCACACACACAAGCGTACACACACACACACACACACACACACACACACACACACACACACACACACACACACACACATACACACACACACACACAGAGCTCCTATAAGGCGCAATCTACACAGCTTTTTGTAAGT
>JAVQJD010019774.1:0-15497 GCA_036023655.1 Nannoperca australis
GCTGCATGAACAGATATAGCCTACAGTTGACGCGCTTGCATAGAATCCACACACGAGCAATAGTAACATAAAAGAGTCTAAACTTCTTGCTTTATACAGAATATTTATTGTACGTGTTATTGGTCTTCAACTTGTTGGGGCAAGATTCCATTAACCCTCCATAAATCTTCCTCTTATATTGACTTGTTTGTACAGCGATTACCTGTCTCCAAAGTCCATGCGTGGAGTGGCATAGCGGTCAAAGACGGTTTGTGCTCCTCCGTACAGCAACACCTGTCTTCCACCCCAAGGTTCCTGCCTATATTGGTATTAACCCGAAGTCACACATACACCACCTACTGGGCCAACTAGTGTCATGCGTACACCATTACACCACTTTACTAAAATGGCTCCTACAATTACTATTAGAACTTTATACATTTCCCAAATTACATGAAAGAGAATATAATTGGAGGAAAATCCTTTGAGGATCACAAATGGAATTTGGAGGAACATGACCCCCAATTTGGCAGCTGTCGACTAAAAGATTTAAACAATCATCCTCTGTTCTTGTTATGGTGGATGGGACACAAAGTACCATGTCAGGATAGTCTGATAAATGGCACTCAGCGTTGACATGGTTTTCCACTTAGAGCTGTGTTGTTCTGTGAAAAGAAAAAAAAGGTCCCAAACACATACTGACATGTGCCCATAACTGAATCACAGACATTTTCTCCCCCCTTGCCTCCATCCAGACTCCCTCATCCAGTCAGTCTGTGTCTGTTTCCTGTAACATTTCACATGAATGTCATTTCTCATTCACTAAGAAGCCATCTGTTCAGCTAAAAGCCTCCAGGCAGTTTGATAGCAAGGCGGGCTCTGATTTGCTCGCAGGGGGCCTGCACTTCCTGAAAATCAGCCAGTGAGAGGAAGGAGTTCACAGTCTGTTTAAGCAGATGTATAAGACAAACAGAAGTAGGCACACATTTGTTTAACTGTTCCTCAAATAAAGCTCCTGATAAAATGTGTGTAAATTTGTGAAGTTTCTACATGGTGCCCTTATTAATAGTTTGTAATTTAGTATCCTTCTTCCACTTTTACACCCGAGCTAATAAAATAAGCACTTCCCTCCTCAATCTGTCAATCAAAGCAGACTTCAACTGAAAGCTGAAGGAGATAAGAAGTGAGGCAACAAAAACATTAGAGACCCCACAGTCTCATTCTGTCTGTCATCTTCCTTCCAGACTTTTGTCCCTTTTTGTCATTTCTCTTCACCTGCTCTGTCATCCATCCTTCTATCACCCTGCAGCCTCAGAAAGACACCACGTGTTCAAATTCACTTCACAGCCTATGTACTTACGCTGGTCCAATACACACATGCACATAAACACACACACGCACACACACACACACACACACACAGCAAAGGAGACATGAGTTTTAGTGACACAGGCCAAAGGCAAGGTCTGGAGAAATGTCCTTGTACACTGGTCCTTGCCGGCTGTGTAGAACATGACGGCACACACACACATTATGCACACACACATGCACACCACCTGCTGTGCAACCTAATGTAGAGAGATGATTCCTAGAGCTACACCATCTGCCCTTCTCACACAGTCACACACACACACACCTCTAATCATACACATCCAGGTCTGATGCAAGAGATAATACATAGATTCCCTTGTTTTTCACCTCCTGCATGTCTTTTATCTTCATGATGACATACGTAGTTGTTTGTCAAAAGCACTTTTGACACAATTTGATTTGACATGTGTCACACGGAAAGAGAGGATGCTCTGCAGGTTGGGTAAAGGCCTCCTCTGACAGCAGGAGCCTGCAGCTCACCATGTTTCAAATATCACCTCCTGCCTGTGTGTCTTTGTGGTGTGCACATACAATGCCCATCAATGTGGGATGTGTGTGCGTGGAGAAGTGCATGTGTGGTGGTAACATTATCAAAAGGACACATTTTGCAACATAGAACTGCAGGCCAGGTTTGGGTGATAATTCTCTTTAGTTTCATTTGTCACTACAAGTGACCCTTTTCACATTACACACTGTTTTGAATATAAAAATATACATTAGTGCAGCTTTAAGTATGAATCGGATGCCAGGTGTTGTAGCATAAAATAACAGGCATCACATACAGACCTTCACTGTAATCCCTGGATAAAAAAATATAATAAATAGAGCAGTGCTTATAAGAGTGATTTAAAAACTCTTTGACATATAACGGATGTAACAGGGACAATAGACAAAATGCAGGATTTACCAAAACATTTGGAACTTCACGTTTAAAAATCATTCGGATGATGTGTCTGGAAAACCTGGCGACCTTATATATGCTGGGGGGGTGGGGGGAAATCACACCAGGGTATATTTTAAAAAGCGACTGGTGTGAGTATAAATGAATAAGTAGTCCTAAAATACAAAATCCTCTCCCCTGCCATGAATCATTCATTCATTATACATTAAACATGACTGAGAGGCAGCCAGGGAGAGAGACCAACAGTCTCTATCTCTCAGAGTGTGAGAGTGTGTGTGTGTGTGTGTGTGTGTGTGTGTGTGTGTGTGTGTGTGTGTGTGTGCGTGCGCGCGGCATGTCCATTAAGGGTTTCATAAACTGGCTTTTGCTCAGGGGGACCAACCCTGGTCTCTGGCTGCAGGGCATTGTGGGATTGGACCAACCAGGAAGTGATAAATTATACACCTCCCTCCTTCGTATGTCAATCAAAACTGACGGGATGGAGAGAAGAGATGCAGAGAAGCACACACATGCTCCTGCCACCACGATCTCTCTCACACACACATACACACACACACACACACACACACACGTGCACACAGCCCCTGTGGTGAGACAGGACACAGCTGCATGATCAACACAGTCCCACACTTTGCAGAAACACACAGTTATAGTGCCATCATCCACTCAGCTCAATGCCATTATCCAGCTGCTGTTTCCTCTGAATTGTTCAGCAGCAGTCAGACAGATGTACTCCACAGGTTTAACAGAATACAGCACCTTTTTTGGCAGACTGTCCCATTAGACAGCACACCCATTAGCAGGCTCCCCTGCTCCATGCTAACACTTCAGCATGCATTATGATGAGTGAATGCAGACAACTAGCATCCTCCAAAGTGAGACAACCCTCCTGTCATTTATGCACAGGTGTAAACTGTGGTTTTTAAAATGGAACATAAATGATGGTGGCCAAGCTGATGTTGCCAAGATTTTTTTTATATTTCAGGCAGACAGGCACAATTGTGCAATTATTTTTAGCTGTATACACTGTCTTCTATCTTCTAACACTTTGTGTATCATGAATTACACCATTATTCCTACACACAACATGGCTGAACATCATTTAAGTTATGACAGAAGCTCTGGATTTGTGATATAGTTGCTTTTTACCAACGCATACCTGGACAAGCACAAGACAAGTAACGTGAGCGCATGTGAATGCATAGTTACTGTAAAGTAGTATTGTGTTTAGAAAAGGAAATATTGACTTCCATTGAATGTTTTCTATCTGCTGCAAAGATACTGTGACGTTTATTGCAAACAGTAGCTTAATTTTAATGATTTACATCAAGAAAAATACAATGTGATCCAGCATCCAGACAATAAAAACGGTTATTAAGATTGTTCTTGTGTGTGTGTGTGTGTGTGTGTATGTGTGTGTGTGTGTGTGTTTGTAATGTTTGGTTAACCCCTTCTTATTGTTCCTAAGTGGTTCATTGTCTTTGCTGTTATTGATGACACAAGTCAGCTATTCAGGCATATCCTGTCTCAAGAGTTTAAAAGTAAGAGAGAGAGGGAGGCTGAAGGTTCAGCAAAGGGTGTTTGAATGTGAATTTAAAATATCCCAAAATAAAGATAAAAAGCTTGGCCTGCTTCAGCTGTTTAGATAGAATATCTTCCTATAGACTTCTTATTCTCCTCTAGCCTTGGTTCGACCAAACATCACACACAGTCATTTATTATATGACAAGAAACAAGTGACAAGAGATCAAGAGAGAGTGAGTGAAAAGACCCCTTGTAGGGATCATAGTTAATTTCAGCCTGTATTCCAGTCAATAAACAAAAGCCTCAAAGTATCAAAGCTGTGAGCTTGTTAGATCTACAGAGAGACTGGTTATCATTTAGCTCCTGTTAGCATCATATCAATACAGCTGAATGCTAGAAAGGCAAAAAATAACATCTGAGTGACATTTCTGGCACTCTTTAATGGATTAAAGATTACACTGAAGTGTTTGCATCTGTGCTTTAGCTAATTTACTTGTAATAATGCAACAAAGTAATATCAGAAGAGGCATACTGCAGACTGACATTGCAGTGGCAATTTCTAAGATTGTATAAAAATGTACTTTACTTTGTCAGTAAAAGCAATCATGTCTCAAAAGGAGCAGCTTTAGACCATAACATGAACGTTAGCAATACATTTTGTACAAGATGCACCAATGTCAGTTAAATAAAAAATTTAGTGCAATATAGCACATATGACACCATATAGAACAAACCTACCATGAAATGACAATAAGGTCACTCTTAATTTACAATTGAGTCCATACACTCTGTAGATTCTTGCAGCAAGGACCTCCTAACAGCTTATTTTCTCATTGAGTTAGATTTATTAGAAGACTGCCTGTGTGCCAGTGTGTCTGCAAATTTCATCAAGTCAAATGTAATAGTTAGTAAAAACCCTTTTTACGGTCGCTTTTAATAAAATATAAAACTAATTTAGCCCCTTAAAAAAACTGTTTTTCCTATCAGACTTGAGTGTAGTAGTGTAGTGCGGGACTGAGCTAATTTCTCATTTTAAAAATATACTGAGAAAGCACGCAATTATTTTTAGGACAATTAAAAGTGACTTAAGAATTGTGTGTAACAACACTGAAGGTGGCTTTAAATCTAAGTAATTAATGGCAACCGAAGCTTTGATACAATTTTTTGATACACTTTAGGGTTCCACTTTCTAATAAGACACCGTTTACAAAGTGTTTAAAATGAGAACCTAATGACTTTGTTATTTGTTTCCTTTATAGATCTATTAGAAACAATTAACAAGTACATGTTTATTCTGGCCATGTTGTGAAAAATCTTGGCAAATGAATTGCCAAAGGGCCATTGTCTGATAAGCCATCAAGTCTGCAATGGTAAATAGGTTAATATATCAATAATAAAGGACTTTTCACAATAATCTGTCCAAACTGCAGTTGTAAATGTTAACAAATTGTAAGAATGTTGGTCCTATGGGGCGGTAGAAAAAATTGTAGAAAAAACTATAATACATTAATAAATCATGTATTAAGCTCAAATAAAGCCTTTAGTTACAATTCATAAATCTTTAATCTTTATTTAAAAAAGTACCTTAATAGAAAGTGTTACAGACTTTGTAGTGTAGTGCATCTAAGGCCTCTCCCTTTCCACTCAGAGGTGAAGACATCAAAAATGTCAAATGACCCTGACACACAACGTGGCCTCTCCTCAGCTTCACTGGGAAATGCAGCACACACACACACACACACACACACACACACACAGGACAGCAAAAGTCCAGAGGGAAGTGGAGGATTACCAAGTGTAAAAGAAAACAGGTTGAGAGAGGAGAAAAGGAAGAAGGAGAAAAGTCTGGAGAAGATGTAGGAGTAAGAAAATAAGACATCAGAAAGCAACTGTTACAAGGACACAGGGAGAGGCAGCAATAAGGATGAAGGGGAGCAGGTTTGTAGAGAGGAAGAGGAGGACGAGGTCCAAGGTTACAGTGGCTGGTTGCCCACTTCATGCTCTGCTACTCTTCTTCTGTGTCTTTATATTATTCCCTCCCAGGGTGTGTGTTTGTATTTTGGATGATTTTCTATGAATAAAACAAAAATATAATAATGATACTGAAAATTAAATTCCTTTGTGTGAATCCACATTGCTATACATTCAATTCTCCCACTACCACCCCCCCATCTCTCTCTCTCTCTGGCTCAGGGTGATAAGCAGTAGCACTACTAATCAGGCTTGCCCTAAATTCGCCCATGCCCTGCAGGATTAGCATGGTTATGTGTGAGGGGGAGCGGAGTGTGTGTTTGTGTGTGTGTGTGTTAGTTTAGAAGCTGGTGCCTGCAGCATTCACCAGCCCTCACACATGAAGTGTGTGTACTTAAAGCCAGTGTGTATGTCAGGGAGTTTCTGAATGAATGAATCACTGAATCAACACAATCCTGTGTTAATGTAAGTTTGATCTTACATTAAGTAAGACTGTACTGCTTGATATAATAAAGCCATTCTGTTGCATAATATAAATATCTCTAGCATAACATCCTATGTAATCATACATCTTCATCATCATCTTCATGTTGTGTTAAGGATGAGTGGAAGAAAGCAGAAGAGGCAGGATGGATGGAGATTCAAAAAATATATCTATATATATTTTCAGTATATCCACATAATTGACATCTAAAGGCTAATGTTGACTGAAAATCTGTGTTGAAAAAAGGCTAGTATAAACCTAGGAATCTTTGAATCATAATGCAATTTTACTAGAATGAAGAAAGTGTGTTTTTATCACAACAAAACTACCAGAAACCGTTGTCACGGTATAATTCAGTGATATCTTTCACACAAAGGAACAGAGACATGAATGCTCACCTGCCCAGCTGTGTTTGAGTTCTGGCTGGTGGATTCAGACTAAACAGTGAGACAATGTGTGTCTCTTTAAAGCCAAACAGAGCCAGAGCAGCCATAACATCTGTTACACTAGAACAGTTGTTCTATACCTTTTCATCTTGTGAACCATTAAAATGAGGCAATGGTTACTTTTAAACCCACATCCTAGACTGTGGCATTGGTAGGGTTGTTATATTGGTACATTTACTTAAAGATCTGAATACTTCTTCCATCACTGCAAAACACCACAAAGAGTCTAACTATCTGCCAACTTGCTGTTCAACACTGGCACAGTGTGTTTCAGTATGTGTTGTGCTATGAGTCATTTTAGGAGAGTAGATGGTACTTTAGATTTTTGATACTTAGTTTGAAACCTAATACTTTTGAGTATTCTCTTCCACCTACAACAATTAGTTACCACAAATGTATTTCTGTAAGCTTCCTGCGTCTGGTGATGACCGTTTGTCCAACTGATTAGTAATAATGTAATTCAGCTGGAGGATCACAGTTTAAACAGCCCAATTTTCTGCAGCATCCAGTGTGCTGAAGTGCAAGATGCTGTATTTCTATCAGCTCTGGGGCTGCTATCCTGCAGCAGAGCCTGACCTTTGACCTCCCTGTGGAGGGATAAATAGAAGAGAATTCCTCTGCAGGGATCAATTACGTAGGTAGTGTTCAAAGTGCTGAAAGCTTCAAAAGACGTGCTATCAAACTTACAACGTCACAGCTTGTAATAAGCTACATCAAGCTCACTTCTACAGAGAATTTACAGTAAGAGGAAGATTTTATCCTTTCTGACTAAATCACCACAGCTCGCGTCATGTTTTCATTTGTGTAATATTGTTGCTGCAGATGTTTACCCTTGGGTACAGGGTAAACAACAGGATGCTGAGGGGGAAAAATGAAACAAAACACAGAGTTAAATGGGCAGAAACAGCCTGAGAAAGAGGTATCTGGGCAAAAACCAAATGGCGTGAGATTAACCCCCCCCCACACACACACACACACACACAGGCCAGACATGCACACACATGCAGATGTTTCACCTGATGTATTTGGCGGGTGGCCGCTCTAAATTGTGGGTTCACTATTAGATTCAGACAATGTGGCACACAAAAATACAAACACACACATAGTCACACAAACACACATTGATACGGGCCGGTTTATCGCAACTACACTGTGAGCACAGTATGCATGTTTGTGTATGCTACCACACATTGCACTATATCCCCCGTGTAGTTGACAATACATGCAATAGCTTTAATTTCTTCTGCAGTTCTTTTTGCCTTAAAACTTAACTACAAGCCTTATCTGCTGCACACACAACCACTCAGACCCCACACATTTCTCATTAAAACAACAGAAACCTCACAGTTCTAGCTAACATCTGCATGTGGTGGCACACTAACGCACACATTAAGTACAGATACTACATGTTGAAATGCTGAAGCAACAGCTGGTCAGTGTCACATGCATATCACTGGTGACCTCTGGGGCCACAAGGCAAAGGTTAGAGTGTACATGCTGTCCGAGCTGGAGGATCAATAGGACCTAAACCCATATGCACACACACCAACACACACATTTGAGTTTAGTTTTTAACCACTACTTTTGCACATCACAACAAGTTTTCTTTTGGTTTCTAAAATGGAAAAGTTAATTTAGTTTTACCAACAAAACATTGAATGTAACTTTACAGGCGACCGTTTGAAGAAGAAATGGAAACATCAGCTTGAGGCTGCGGAGAGCTGAGTTTGTCAGTGTTTAACACATTTAAATCTGTCCACTTTGTCTGTCCTACTCTGAAAAACCACATGGACCACCAGCTGTCTCTGATCTCATTTCTTTAGAAAACCATAGTGTCAGCCATGAGTGTGTCACAGAAAAAAACATGGCCTTCAATGTTCACAGCAAGGTTTAATAATTAACAAATACAATTTCCTGTCAGACAGATAATGACAATGTTCATACACCTACACAGCCACTCCCTACAAAGCTTCCTGTGTGTCATTACTTTCTTCCCATCACCCCCCCACCCACACACCCACACACACACAAATGATTCTCACAGTTTAACTTCCTCCTGTCTCAGGCAAATCAGTATGCTTTCATTAATATTACATACATATAGATGTATAGATTAAAGACGGAGGAGACATACTGAAAAAAGAGAGTGTGAATGGATACACAGAGAACAGCTAGCAGCATGTCCATTTGTGGACCAGATAGTAATAGAGGCTAATAGGGAAGGGAGACTAATCAATAATAGATATGTCAATTAGCAGCCTGCTGGCCTGGATAGCTTAGAGGAGAGGAGAGGGATTAGGGACACTGATTTTGTTCGTCTGATCTCTTGCACACAACTATTTGCCATTTTTTCCTTATCTGTCCTATCTTCAACTCTGTGCATCATCCACACACACACATACACACACACACACACACACACACACACACACACACACACACACACACACCTCCCCCTCCATTTCTGTCATGTTCATGATGTCAGCGTTTGTGTCCAGAAGAAAGAATCAGAGGTCACGGGTCACATTATTAATAGTGATTTGATTGTGGTGGATATGAAAGGAAAGGAGTGGGTTGTGGAGGTGGCAAGAGCAAGTGGGAAGATGTGTTTCAACATCAACACTAACGTCTAATGACAACAGCTCATGATAAATAAGTGTGTGAAAGCACTATATCATACAGGGAGTAGAATAATAAAACTACATGGAACATTTAAATGCAAATTCAGGGAAACACATCAGTCTTGCACATGTCTCGTTAACATTAGTAGAAACCATAGAGGTCTACCTCCCATCTGGTAAAAAAAAAATATTCCATCCACACCCAGCTGGTGAGGCCACTAAGACAACCACAGAAACAAACACACACACACACACACCAGGTGACCCCACACCACGGGTGCCACAGCTTAACCCCCTAATCACACTTCTAAATGTTCTCATGAACATCTGCTTCTTTTGACCACATTTGTTTCCATCCTTTCCGTCACATGTTCATTAGAAACCCAACCCTATTACCATACAAGAATGATAAAAGATTGATAAAGTTCAGTGCCAACGATTTTTTTGTTCCTCACTTCCAACACTATCCAAGCATGCCAAGTATGGTATGGTTAGTGAAAATGTTTAATTATGGATAAAATACTATGGTTAAGCTGGTTAAGATTAGAGAAAGAGTGTGGTTACAGTCAATAAAAACATTACTTGCAGGACTGTGGCGGGACAAAACTTAAAAGAAACCACGGTAAAAATATTTAAACAAATGTTGGAAATGCCGATCATCACTGTAAATGGCTTCCCTATTCAACATGAAATCATTTTAATGAGGTACCAGGACTTGAAAATGAAACCTAAAACCATTAAAACCTAATAGACGTGGATGAAGTTACACATCTCCCTGCTTCCTCCAAAACACCCTTTGTGTTCATGATGTCTGGGTCTTTTCTTGACAACAGAACAAAGTAGCCAGTGTGTTGCACTGACAGAGACCTGGGATCAAAGAACCCAATATTTAACTAATGGCAAATTACTGACCCTGACGGTGTGTGTGTGTGTTTGTGAAGGGAGCTGTGTTTATGCGAAAATGGACCTGCTCCAGGTACAGTAGTTTGTACATACACATCCAGGAGGCTCTGCTGGAACAAAGTGTCCCATAACGGCTATCCTGAGTGGGGAGAGATGCTCTCAGTGCCTCCCTCTTCACCCCGGTTCTCTGCTACTCTCTTCTCATGTTCGCTCAGTGTAAAGAATAATGGACGCATTGTTACCAAGACACACGTGACTTTGCTCTGTGAATCTGTATGTTTCTCTGTCTCACATTACCAAAATAACAGCCCCTTCCACTTGCACTACAGAGTCCAAGTTTCAAACTCACATGTGCATGTCAGGGCACCTCACCATGTGGCTGTTGGTGTATTTATATTAGAGGTTCCACTCGAGTAGTTCTCACCAGACACTGACACAAACATGACACCCTCTTTGACCTGTGACCCCTCGCTCTATGCAGTCTGATCCTTTCACACACTTTTAGAGCCACGGTAACTGATAACACTTTGGAATCAGTGTCATCATGTGTGAATAATGGAGTGAGTGAATGAGTGAGTGTGCTGGTGGGGGGAGGACGATGACCTTGCAGCTGCACAAAAACCAGCCTCACCAAACAATCATGACGAAAACATGGAGATTTTCCACAACAGAGGCAAAAAGACAGAGAATGAAAAATAGAAACATCCAGCACTCTCTTTCCTCATGCTTTTGGCTGCTATCCTTGTTTCCATCCATACTTGGCTGCATTATCAAGGTCAGTTGGATCATAGTTTGTTTTGATGCTCCTTCAAATTGTGTTTGTTATCAGTTCACTACCTCGCTCTCTGTGAGTGTGTGTGTGTGCCGTTTTAGAAGCTGCTTAGCATATCACCGAATCACACAAGAAAACTCCACAGAGGGGAGGAGAGAGAGGTAGAGGGAAAGAGGAAGAGGCACTGGGGAATCTGAATAAATAAAGTGGAGGAGATGGAGAGAGAGAGTCCAGGTAGTGATGAGCAAACACAAAAAAGCCATCTGCCCTGCCAACTAAAAAGCCTTTGTGCCATAATGTCTCTTTTTGGTACTAATATGAGAAACTGACAACATATTGCGATCCAATGAAACAGAGTCTGCAATAAAGACTATTAAGAGACCATTACCGCAACACCCCAGTGTAATTTGGGACATATAATATGTTACTATAGTTAAAAGATCAACATTAAATCAATGTGCATCAGTGTTGATGCAACATGCATAACAACATGTTGCATGTTAGTGTGTGTGAATCACTATTAGGGCTGCAAATAACATTTATTATCATGATCATATCTGATAATCGTTCCTGCCACAGTTTACAGGAATATCATGACTTCACGTGTCTCCCAACTCTGGTGGCTAGCCGGCCCTGGCTAACTTGTAGGGAACTACAAACTGGATTTTCTAAGATTCTCTATGTCCATATTGATCAAGATGAAAACTTGGTTTAAAACCAACAAAGAGTTAATCTATTTTCTGTGGTATTGCTTTGATAGCAATCCCTCTCTCCCTCTTTGCAATATGGACTAATGGCATGGACTCACTGGCATGAGAGAGAGAGTGAGAGTGAGAGAGAGAGAGAGAGAGAGAGAGAGAGAGCCTTGTAGTGAGACTGGGGCCATTTTCTGAGTCCTCTTTTATAGGGAGGGCGGCAGCATGTTCAGTGTGTGTCTGTGTCTTAGGTGATATATAGCAGTAAAGGTCGATGGGTTAAGTGCTCTGTCCTTGTGAAATGGGTGCTGAGGTCCTCTGTGCATCTGCAGAGCTGATAGCTTTATCTGTCCTGCAGGCAACTCTCAGGATCAAGAGACCAAACTGAAAGAGCAGAAGGAGCATCGTGCATCTCTGGTTCAGCCATCAGCCTTTTTAAAAGGTCTTATTTATCTGGAGAAGTTGCCAAAAAAACATTCCAATCCAGGACTAAGATTCATATGGGGAAATAACTGCCAATCATCAATAACCATCACCCTGATGATGGATGTTACAGCTGACAGATGTGATGCAGATTGTGTGGTGATGAATTGAAAATGCTTAACAATTTATAGCTTGGAAGAAAAATGTGTTGTCGGATGAAAACGTTGTATTTCCAAATAGCTTTAGGCCTGTTGTTGAGTTGAAAAACCTGAGAGCCATACCTTATACGCACACAGTCAAGCATGAATAAAACACTTGTTAAAAGACATCAGGGTGTGTGCATCTGTATGCGATTAAATGTCACAAGCAATAAATCACTGCAGAGTCACAAGGGATGAACGCCCTCAAATGTGTCTATGACATACAGCAGGCTTTATTCATTCACTGTCTGCCATGGTCAAAGGCTCCAGCATCAGCACTGTAACACAACAGACTTGAGAGGTGCATATTCATCTTCAGAGATTGATCATTTAGTATTAAATCAATGAACAAATGAATCAATTTGCTGTAGGTCACACAACTGTGTGTGTGTGTGTGTGTGTGTGTGTGTGCCCGTGTGCGTGTGTGTGTGTGTGTGTGTGTGTATCAGAAAATGCTGACATGGAGGCTTTTGTGTTTGTTTGTGTGTGCATGCATCAGAATGATCCCTATCACTAGAAATCCCATCTCTCTCTCTCTTTCTGTGTGTGTGTGTGTGTGTGTGTTGGTTAGTGACAGTAATGAGGAAACTTTAGGGGTAATATTAGACAGGTGAGAATGCAACTTATTTTTACATAACATACATCACAAACACACATATTATACATATTTTAAATACAGTGATGAGAGCTTGTGGGCCTTGTAGTACCTAACACCCCAAACACACACACACACACACACACACACACACACAGGTTAAATAAATTATATGTGTTATTTCCACATGGCTGAAGCCCCTGTGCTGATTCACTGCACTGTCAGTGAGCTAGAGTACAGACACACACACACACACACAACAGAAATCTTAAACATATGGGTAAACACACACACATTCTGCATGCACACTCCATTAAGCTCCTCTGAAACATTAAACATGAAGCACTGTGTTTTTCTGGACTCAAGTCTGTGATATTAAAGGCAGTTAGAGGAGTGGGGGGTTAGTGAGTTAAAGGGTGAGGCAGAAGTCAAGGCAGACTGTTTATATGAAACATTTAAAGAGAGGCAGGATGAGGGGTGAGACCAAGTTCAGCAAGCTGCTCTGCAACGCTGACGCCTGTTGGAGCCTCAGTAGGTGATGAGTGGCTGTAGGCCACTGTTGGTCAATGTTTTCTTTTTAATTAACTAACAAGAACGATTGTGAAACATCACACAAGTGTCTTATATTAACATATATCAGGAAACAAACCAGGGATTGAGTTACAAGGACTGTTTTTGTATTGGAAGCATGACGTTTGTCCCCACAGGCGAAAACAGCCTCTACCGTGGAGGTATGGTTTGAGCTTCATCGCACAATTTTGGGGTCTGCAAAGAGATGAGTTGCAACCTTGTCAGTCTCATGCTCAAAACACTCATCTTGATTAGAAGCCAATCTGAAATTGCCTCCAGCCTGGAACAGGTAACCGGGATCCCTAAACCCACTTCAGGTGGTTATAGGCAAGGGGACAATATGTCTTCAACACAACAATGTGTTACTCACTTTACTGCCACAACCTCAAGTCAATTAAAGACAACATCAGAAAGCTGCATTACAAACTGCATTATTATCTGGAAGTGTGGAGAAGATGTTGGCATTTACTAGACAGGATGGGTGTATCAAGGAGATGTTTTGATTGCATTATGGGAAATCCAGTGTTTTTGTAGCTTTACCAACAGCATTGGCTTGTCAGGATATCTCAGCCTCTGCTGCTTTGATTTGACCCTTCCAAAGTCTCCATTGTGAGAAATTGCTGCTTTTCATGATTTTAAAGTGAATATGGCTTTTGGACTGATTTTCAGACTGAAACCAAAGGCCACAGCTAACAGTCATATGTGCTCAGTAATTCCATGAATCAATAGATAAACATTGTCTCGATCCATCTACCTCCCTCATATAATTAATGCCTGAGCAGAAATCAATACTCTCCACTCCCACATGCAGGATGAAGAGAGTAAGGGATTCTCCATTTACTGACTGTGTGCTCTGCATGCTCTGTGTGCAATGCTTCTAGTCTTGGATACATTTTTGTAAGTTTAAGACAAGAATCTGACAGAAAGAGCTGAAAAATACCACAGACACTTGTCTCTGACGCCCTATAGGACGCGCCTGCTTTCACCTTCTCTGTCATGTGAGATACTAATGTGACATACACAAATATACTCAATTACATTAAACTAAATGAATCAAATTTGCCTGCAGCGGCTAGATATTGTAGGTTTGACATATAGAAAATATCGGTTGTTGAAAAGAAGTGAGGAAAATACAGGCAAACAGCTACACATAGACTGCACACACACACACACACACACACACACACACACACACACATACATAGGGATGTGTTATGGATGGTGAGTTTCTCCCCTGCACCAGTATTGCTGTATCCCTGAAGACTGCATTACCCATAAGCTATTTCCCTCCCCCACACTCAGACCCTGAACACAACCTTATAGCTGTATGCTCATATATTGCTCTGCATACTTGGCCCCTTGATGAAATGAGATATTTAAAAATATTGTATATTAAAGACACCACTTCACTGTCTTAGTCCCTGCTGCTGTCAGCGCATCTTTATAAATTAAATACTAGTTTCGTTGACTAATTCATTCCAGTCTTTTCACTTGCTGTTTTTCTCGATGGTGAGCTACTGCACCATCAGAGAAACTCTACACTTTCTACAGATTATTTGCATTAGATGGCTACAATTAAAAGAAATTCTGGAAGACACATTTGTTATCATGACATGATTGAAACAAAAATAAAGCAAGCCCACACAAGGTTTAACTTTAAAAAAATAAAATATTTAACAGAACTGCGTGATGGAAAAGAAATATATACTTTATCTACTATACTAAATTTACTATATATAAATACAAAAGGAAATATACTAAGAATGTGGCTATTTTTAATGCACACTTTTGCTTAGGGTAGATTTATCATGTAGCTGTAGCTCCACACTAAGAAGCTCAGTTACAGCAGATGTTGCCTACTGTGCACAGAGTTTATTTTCATGTGCTTCGATTAATGTTAATAGAATCCTGACACATACAGATAGAGGTTAGCATCAACACAACAACACACATACATACACACACACACGACACAGCTTTTCTTTAATCCTCTCTGATTTCTCTCTCTCTCTCTCTCTCTCTCTCTCTCTCTCTCTCTCTCT
>JAVQJD010019778.1:0-17001 GCA_036023655.1 Nannoperca australis
CCCCCCCCCCCCCCCCCCCCCCCCAATGTGTCAATCTCACTTGGACTGACTTTTAGTCTCAGTCCCTTACTTTGACTCAGCAAGGCTAATCCGTTTCTGTTCTCAAGTGTTCCGCGGAGGCCTGGAGATGCATGCGTGCTGCTTGTCACTCTGATTGAGGATGTGTTTGTGAGGAGGATACTGATGACTGTCACTTGTTCCCATCTGCCTTGGGTGTTTTATCTTGGAGAGAGATGGGTAGAGGGTATAGAGCCCCCTGTCGCACCATCCCCACAGTCTCATTTCATTCTCTGATAGACCACAAACACATCTAGAGTGGAGTCATCAATCTGCAGAGATTATTCCCACCCTTTCCAGGCCCAATTAGAGAGGCAGAAGCAGTAGATAGGAATCGGTGGTTGAAACAGTAGTTCTCCCACCATCCCTCACTAAACTCTGGTGTATACAGAGCTTGACGAGATCCCTGATAAATGTGCCATGGGAAAAGGGAGATACAAAGCCTTATCAGGATGTAATGGTACAGGCTTTTTAAAGTTGCAGTTCCATCACTTAAATATTAATGGTGCCTTCTTCAGAGCTACCCGTGTCATGCTCAGCGAGCAGCTACTGTTTTGAGAGCTGGTTTAGATTCGTGCCTTTGTACAGGTTGGGTATACTCGTATACTCACAACTTTGCAGCAAGGTTTTGGGATTATTTAAGGATAGCTTTCTATGCAGCTGTCTCCCTTTACCTGCATCTCACTCTGCGAATGTTATGCCTCAGAGAGGGTGCTGTATTCTGACTCTGACATCCTCCCGTCTTTTTTGTCACCTTTTCGACATGGCACGGTCACCTTAATCATGTCTATCCAGAAACCTCCCTGAACATCTGTGGGGCCGTTCCCCCAAATTTTCATTCAGACAGGCTCTCCCATCTATTTATAGTTTCATCCCCTGTGATGTCATTCAGTGGGGTGTCTGGTCTGAATCCTGCGTTCCCTCAGCATGGTTTAAAATGGAGTCATTTTTCATCTTCTGCGGACCCTGGTGCTCCTCTTTATTGAAGAAAGCTGGCCTTTAGGGAAATGCTGGCCTGTCTTTCTTACTCAGCCCCTCTGCCTGTGTCTCTGTGGGGCTGTCTGTTCCTAACAACACACAGAAAGCCCACCAACGTATGTGCTCTTTTCTTTTTTTGAAAGCAGAGTGTTCCAGTTGTTTACTCTCATGCTGTCTTAACTCCATTCAGCTCCCATTACACCTCCCTTATTGCGGCTTCTCTTTTGACCTGCTGTGAGGAGTGCAGTTTTTCTGTCAGAAGTGTACCAATGGGCTTTGGCTGCGGATCAGACGAGGGTTTCGATGCAGGTGTGGAAGCTGCATTGTCTTTAAATCCACTGGCCAGCATCACTGGCACTGAGTGCTAGATTGCTGGCTTATTCCAGAGAAAGCATGGATGGACCCCTCTGGGCTCTGGCCTTCCACACCAGTGAGCTACGTGCCTGGCGGCCGGTGTGGATAGCCATGTTCGAGTGTGAAAACCATATCCTGCCTCACCAACGGGATTACGCTGGATTACAACTCAGCACATTCACCTCTCGGGCCTTAGCCAGCAGCAAGCCCCAGAGGACTCAACAAACCTGCACAGGGGTCCAGGCAATCCTTCTGGAGAGGACAGGAAGACATTGTTCTTGCAGCTTGCAGCTCACCCTTTTATATTCAGATGTCTCACCTATTGATTTCTTTGCACGGATGACAGATGTCACTGGCTGCCTGTGACAAAGAGCCCATTAAACCCCAAAAGCTACAATGGAGCTCTTTAAATGAACAATCCCAGCCCACCCCTCTCTTCTTCTCACTCCCTTTCCTCGTATGGCTTTACTCTCACTCCATTTATGCACGTGTATAGACAAAAAGCGGCATGTCTCCTCAGAGGAGCATGCCTCACTAAGCCCCCCCTACCGGCTCAGCTCTTCTGCTGCTTTATTATGTAGCAGTGGTGACAGTGCAGGACAGCTCCGGAGCAAAATCTACCTGCAGAATTTAATTAGGCAGTTCTCATGGAGCCTGCTGCTGGGGAGATGTGGGCCAGGGGAGGTAGGACGGAGGATGGCAGACACGAGGACCCACAGCTATTGATTCGCGGCAGTAGGAGAGAGAGACTTTGAAGGTAGCGGGCCTCAAATCGATGCTGAATTTTGCATCTAATGAGACACCTGCATTCCTTTTGGCCAGAAAAAGGGCATCATAGTTCCAAATAACAGTTTTCCCATCTGATTTCTTTTTTTTCTCATAAATGCACTCTCTGTAGTTCAACAAATAATGAAGATTGATCCATCTACACATCGAACCTCTTTTATTAGTGCCACTGGAGTTTCAACAAAAGCAACTTTTCTGTCTGCACTTCCACTTGTTCTCAGAGGCAATGCCATTATAATCTCTCAAAGTTATATATATATAAGTATAAACTTATATTGCATGTCTACATCAGGATAGTTGGTTTATATACCATACATGTTGATTCTATTTATAGTTAATATCGTATCTTTTAAATTATTAGTTGATTGTCAGAAAATCACTGACATTAACAATTTGTTTATTAATTACTGGTTGCAGCTTCTAAAAAATAAGAATGATTTTATTTTATCACTGTTTTAACACCTCTGTGTTTAAACAAAACAATCACCTTGAGCTTTGGGAAATTGTGATGGCCATTTTTTCATTATTCTTTGACAATTTATAGACAACTTCCTTTTCTTTTGCGTGCAATATCTTGGCGTTATCACAAACTCTTTGGCTCTGTGTGTCGCCCACCTCTCAGGTAAAGCGATCCTTGGCCCTCCACGGCTCTACCAGGAGCTGCAGGAACTGCAGCATGACCTTTCCGTCGTGGAGGAGGTCACTCTCCTTGTGGGCACGCTGCAGGGGATGTACCAGGTACATGTCACTTTATGTTACTTTTATACTGTGGCTGGACTGTCCCACAGGGAAAATGTGTATCATACAACATATATTATGCAACAAAATCCGCCGAGAGGCAAGATCTGAGGCGTAGGTTTTCTCAGTCCAAATGACTCTTCAGGCCAAAACACTGAAGTCACAGTTTGTTACATTTATCACACCACTACACAGGGTAGCCTTGTTCTCTCTGGGTTTTCTTTAAAAGCCTTCGTTCAAATTGGCCACTTAAAAAACAAAAAACAAAAAACTTAACGTGCCCACAGACTGACCTTCCAACGTGGTATTCTCTCCTCCAAAAACTGCTTTCAGTATCACAAATAATTTATAAGCAGGTTTTCTCAAGATATTGACTGATATATGAAAATCTGCGTATATATGAAATGTAGAATGTATTCTGTAAACTGCAGCTTACCATACAATAGTTCTTAAGCCCTGAGAAGACACGATCACAGAAGCAGCAACGGCAACATTGAAGTAGGCAGCGTTCATTTAAATTGCCTAAATTCAGTGCAAACTAAGAGATCAAGTCTAGATGTTTAAAATTGGATCAAAGAAAAGCCTCATTTGCCTCTTGAATCATCAGTTTCAAAAAGCATGAAGTCTCCCATCAATGTCCTCATCAACAGTGCCACGATGGTGGGAATGAGATGTTTCCTGTGATATACTAGATAGACGTGTCGGATTTGCCATGTTGCAACAGAAGACAGTAATGCCCCTCCTGTAGCGTTCAATTCAGGACACTTCCCAGTAGTCTGCCACTAACACATTAACAGTACCATACACTACATAACACAGCCAGGGAGGTATACTCCAGCAATCACCAAAGAGCCTCTCAGGCTAATGGCGGCACCTTTGCCTCCCTGCACTTAATGAGCACAATGTCCTCAGGAGGAGTGATATTGGACTGGCACTAAAGGACTGATTTTGACTTTCTACCCTGTTATAATACTGTCCACGGAACAAATAGATAAAATACTTCTGCACAGCTCATTGACTTCAGAAAATTGATTCTATTCTATTTGACCTGAGGGACTAGGTTTTACTGTACAACGGATGCTGGTGTTGATGTAAATTCAACATAACGTTTGAGGGGATAAAAATGCCACAACCACGTAGCTTCAAATAATGTGCTGCAGGTTTATGTGAGTGGATGTGTGGCTGTTTGTGCGTAGGAATATGAATATCAGTATGCACGTCGGCATGCATGTGGATTGCTGGTATCTTTGCTAGATTGACCCACTTTATGCCACAGCTGAGAAACAAGTTTTAACTGTGTGTTTTTCCATCAAAGAACCTGAACACCACTGTGGCCCAGGACTGGTGTCTGGCTCTGCAGAGGCTTATTCGCATCAAAGAAGAACAGATCCAGAGTGCTAACAAATGTCGCTTACGCCTGCAGGTGCCTGGCAGGCCAGACAAGTGAGTAGTATCTCACATACAGATGTGCTCTAAGTGGAATGTTCTGTCTGTGTTTGGATACGAGAACATAAATGACCACAGCGGCAACAGCAGGGACAACATAAAAGCAAGCAACAGCAACACCGAAGGGTTTCCTATGTTGGTAACTGAGTTCCTAAAGAAGTACAGCAGAGTTTTTAACGATGAAAGAACCAGACAACGATAGTGGCACAAAATATAGGAGGAAAGAGAGGGGTGGCAAAAAAAACCAGGACGTTGTTGTTAGATATATGCACTTAGATCACTGGGCCAACAGGACACCCCAACCTTTTGCAAATTAGAGGCTAGAACAGTTTATTCTGTCGTGAGTGGGTAATTACCTGACTCAAATAATTCATTTCCTTCAGTCCTTGGATGGAATAATAATTTGCTTCCACAAAATGTTCCTATTGCAGGATTTAATTGAGACACTTTTTGCCTCAGACGTAACCTAACATTGGACCTTTAGTTCATTACTTTTCTCAGTTGCTCAACTAAGATCCATATTAGTGTAAAATAATCATGTTTAGTGTAAAATATTCAGCATTTGGCAAAGTAGCATATGCGTCAACACTACAGTGCTGTAATTTATCTCCTTGTTGCATGGTGCTCAGATGTAAAACACAGTTTTTATATTATATTTTATAAGAGTTAATACACAAAAGTAAGTTAGATTACTTGCAATGCAAAAAGGACCACTATGTTTTCCTGTATCAGTCTGAACACAAAACAGCAGCAGTTACAGTTTTGTTCAGCTGAGCATATACATGTAAGCAATCCATAGCAGGTTACCTTTTCATAGTAAGGATGTTCACAGTGGCTGTCTGGAGGGTGGAGTGGGCTACTGCATGACTGAAGGCCTACTTAGAGCAGAACAAAGATGGCAAGAGAGAGAGAGAGAGCATATGAGTAGCTTAGAATACTGCACAAGAACTGGGAATAGCAAATAATGGCAGATTATAATGGATCCCATTTCATGGCTTCTGGTGGGGATAGGATAAGAAAGAGGCAGGGGACGCCAAAAAGAGAAAGATCGCGATAAAGAAGCCAGAGCCCTGCTGAGAGAGACTAAGCAGGAAAAGGAGAGGAAGAAAGAAAGAGTGAGAGTAATGATCGACCTCCCCCATGAAAGACTTGGCCCGGTGCCGGAAGGGCAGCGTCAGTCAGCAGAGTGGGCCTAATGCTTCAGAGCCACGGAGAATCTGACTGTGCCAAGCCAAGCTAAAGTGACAGCTTGAGCAGCGGAGCTGTGCTGATCAGTTCTCCCACATCTCCCAGCTTCCTCGTCGGCTGTCACACCAGGCCTGCAGGGCCAATCTGCTTACTCAGATGTTTGGTGGAGCCAGATGTCATGCTTACAAGAGAGTCCCCGAATTCCCCTTCAAGGGGGTACCCTATTTGCTGAGTTCTTGTGATAACGTCATTAGCAACTACACTGATGAGGAGATTTCCCACCCCAACATATGTCCAAGCCGTAGATTTGTATTTAAAACTTAAATAATGTAGATCAAGACCTGCGTGGAAATCATACTTGGAGATGGCCAAAAACAAAACAACAATGTCAGCTGAAAGAGAGAAATCTCCTGTAGGGAAAAAAGAGCCAGTCCTCTGTATCGGGTGGCTGGACTGGCAGGGAACCTCGGGGCTGGGGGTGACGGGTGGCTCGGCGGGTGCCCAAACCATTCTGACACTACCCAGGGTGCAGCAGTGGCAGATTGCAGGGGAGAGCAGCAGGCACACTGGCTCTGTTTCTCTCAACCAAAAACACACCCACACAACTGTACACACACATACGTTGGTTCCCTTGTTATCTTTCTCCGTTTTGCTACTTAAATGAGTAACAATCTAGGGCACAACAGTGCTTCCAGAGTCTGTATGTGCATGTTGCATGTATTCACACGTGCCTCCTGCTGGCAAATGAACCTGTGCACAAGCAAGAATGCATCCCAGACAAAGAAACACACACACACACACTTTGCTTGCAAAGCCGAGTCTTTGCTCTGCTGGTGAGAGAGTGGGACCGCAGCAGGGACCCCCTGTACTGAGTTGGTCCCCTCCTGTCTGGCCGCAAGCGACTCTCTGCAGTCAGGCAGCACATCACAGCCTCCACACTGCAAACAGACTGAGTACGTGGAGAGAATCCTGACTGCTGCCTCAAAGGCACCAGCCTACGTGTGACAGCAGTTCATTAACATCCTCTTTTTTTTTTCTTTTTTACTGCGTCTGCCGGAGCAACCACAGGCACAGATACATGGCCACACCGGCAAGCAATAGATACAGAGTTCAAATTTCATACTTTAACCAAATGTTCTTGTTGCTTCATCCTCCATTCCCACTAGCAAACATGAAGGGACATCATTGTGAGCCTGAAGCCTCTCTTTTACGTGGGCCCTTTCTATGGAGGCTGTGCCTGCAAGGCAGATGGCAGACCTTTACCTTCTTTGGGCTCCATCTTTAGTTCATTCCGGCTGAGAGTCTTGTCCAAACAGACATGCTCCCAAAGAGGCACTGGAGAGTCCCTATGACCTTATCTCAGTGTCTAGAAAGCAGAGGGGCTTCTCTGATTGTTCCATGTGTATGAAGAGAGGTGTGCTGTGGATAGGAGTATGGCAGGATCCCACTCAAAGGGCTGGTTCACCCAAATCACAGGTCATTTCTAGCTTACCTCTAGTGGCATCAAGCCTGGCAGCTTGTTTAAGTTGTCCAGCCTGTGAGATATCTACCTCTCATATTTGTGCTTCCACCCAATAAAAAGGGAGTGGCTGCAATAGAATTTGAGTCGCTCGCAGCACTGACAAAGGACAAAGAAATGTCAAATGTCTTTTTTGTGAAGCGACCGTTTAAAGAGACACGCTGACACTCAATGGACTATGTCTTTTTGTCTGAGTGTACTTCTCAAGATCATGGATTGTTCCTATAACATCTGTCACATCCTTGTGCGGTATGTGAATAGCACTCCACCTCTGCATCCAATCCAACCTCTGCTCCACTGTTTTCAGCCTTACTTATCTAACATCTAATCTTGCTTTTTCTTGTTGTTGTCACATTCACTCATGTAGACGGAGCTACACGGCACCTACGGTACATTTTCTTTGGTCAACTGCAGTGGAAATGTTTGTGTTGCTGCTTGACTAGTCAAAACAAATTGAGGAGGTCTTTTATCTAATCGAATTCTGTTTGCACTTGATTCATTTTAATATAGACGGCTTTTGTTATACAGTAAAGATACTCAGCTTAGACTTTATAAGGTTTTCTGTTTTCTGTCTAACCCCTTTGATAAATTGCTAACAAGACTCAAACGTGAAGTTTTATGCTGCCATAATGTAGTTATTCTATTTTGAATTTTTACAAAACTGTTCAACTGAAATACAGCTGAAACAGTAAATGCCCCTATACACTGTATATCCACTATGACCCTAAGTAGATATTGGGGGTTGGCATTTAGCCCTCTTGGCCATCAGCTCCTCTCTACT
Source organism: Nannoperca australis (assembly GCA_036023655.1). Classification (NCBI taxonomy): domain Eukaryota; kingdom Metazoa; phylum Chordata; class Actinopteri; order Centrarchiformes; family Percichthyidae; genus Nannoperca; species Nannoperca australis. The sequence continues at coordinate 7,848 of JAVQJD010019778.1, forward strand.
AAAACAGATATTTGAACAGATTCCTGTGAGTTGCTGCATTAACTTTTCTTAATGTGGGCATATTAAGAAAAGAAATACATAATAAAATAAGACACTAACACCAGGTCACCACCCTCTGGTCCTCATCTTAAACACTGCAGCAAGAAATGAAAATGAATTTAGCTTAACAACCTTGTTCAGCACATAGGTTAGCACAAGGTCTGGTTTGTGACCCTCCCTCTACACCTCTACACCCTCTATTTTTCTACTGTTTATTGTTCTTTTTTCAATAACTTTATTGAGCATTGTTACTGTATCAAAAAGCAATTTCCCTTCTGGGATTAATAAAGTATTTCTGATTCTGATTCTGATTAACTCTGTGGTTTAGCAGAGACGTGTATGTCACAAAACGTACAGACCTTGGTCTTGTATAAACGGTGACAACCAGGTATTTACTGGTGATCAGTACTATGAAAGGACAAACTAGACTGTATACATGGCAGTCTGAACATGCAATCAGACTGAACACCAATTTTGACCTCACTTACCTCTACATCTTGCCACAAACTCTAGCCCTTTGTTATTTTCAGACTAATTTTCTTCTGCTTACAAAGAATCCCGTCTCTTTCTGTGTCCACTCTACCTCTATAAATGACATTCAGTCTGAACCCACTTAAAGTCTATCTCTTGTAGTGTTTTTCTGTGACTGATTGTGAAGTCCGTCCAGAACTAGACCTACTCTCGTAGGTCTCATTATTTGCAGAGCAGACATTCTCTCTCACTGTTTGCTTCTCGGGAGGGTGGAGGTGAAGTGAAGGATGGGTGCATGACAGGCTGCCACTCAGCACTCACTCCTACATCTGTCCCGTCCTTGTGCATTAGTGTCACACGTGTGCTTCGGCACTGACCTGCTCCCATAAATCAGCCAGGCTGGCTCCTCGCTTCGCTCCCTTGCCCCACGCTTCCCTCTCTCTCTCTTCCCCTCCCCTTTTGACTCTCCTTACCTCTCAGCTCTCGTCATCTCCCCCTCTGCCAGCGTAGCCGAGTCTAGTTCTCCATTCTGTCAGTGCACCACACCTGCACTGCGGTTGTCAATCAGCGGGCAGGAGGGGGGAATCGGAGACTGCGCTCAGTTTAGCATGTTTGAGGCCGTGTGGGCTTGAAGTGTTGCTCAAGGAATCCAACCAAGTGAGTAGTTGTATTCTCGTCACACCCCGTCTCCCCTTCTGTCTTCGGCAAATTGCCTCTGCTATATTTAAGCAGCCAATGGTATGAATTACACCTCCTCGTGAAAGCGCCACTTTTTCAACATGTCAAGGAAGTTTGAGATCTTACTTACTTTATTATGTTCCTGTCTGCAATCTCTGTCTATCTCTCTTTCTGTGTGTGTGAATCGCTCTCTCTCTCTGCCGTTTTTCTTCCTTCCTCCATGAGATGAAAATGAATTTGCAGCGGGCAGCGGCAGGTATGACAGAAGCCGCATTTCAGGCTGTGCACTGTTCTCCACTCTATTACCTTCTAATGATGTCTGAATGTGAAATTGTCTTCCTTATGTGTGCTTGAGACCCCAACCCCCCACCGCCCCCCACCCTTCTTTTCACACGCTCTCTTGCACTATCCTTTTCTGTCTTTGATCGCCTCAGAAAAGCTGTACAGGTGACTGAGACAGGGCCATTATTTTATAAAGCTGCTAAGTGCTTTAAAAAGAAGTCTCATCCATGGCCAGACAGCTTACTTGTAGTTCCAATAAAACCTGATCAATCCAGACAACAGAGTTTCCTTGTCAATGGGTAGACACTGCCTGAGTCATCGCTAACTCAGACACGATGCTGCCAGTCTCATTTTAGACTGCTTCTTAATGGTATAAGAAGGTATTTGATTTCAGTTGACTGGAGAGAGTCCGCTAACCGTTGGTGTAGCTTTTACTCTGACGGCAGACGTGGATGTCGCGTTACATCTCTGTACAAATTGGTCTTTGTAGAATATTTGGAGTAGGCTATTGTAGCTATTACATTTACTTCACCTAAATAATGGATTATTGTCTTTGACAATGGAGGCATACGTCATGAGCACACATAGATAGTGTTTGTGTAATTACTCTCACTGTTGGAAAGAGGAGACAAGTTTCGCACTCCAGCTTTTTTAGTGTGTATTTCTTTTTTTTTGCTGCTGCTGCTGAATTTCACTTTAAATCTCTATCATAAGACCAACTCATGGTTATCTCTTTCTGCTCCATTTTTGGAATCCATTGTAGTATTCAGATGGAGTGACCTTGAATTTGGATGTAAGAAGAAAGACTAAGTGAGAGCTGGTTTGTCACTGGGGTTATGAATTGAGCTCTTGGTCTCATGGATTCAAACCCATTGTGTTACATGACATGTTTTTATATTCTGTTGCACATCTTTCTTTGGATAGCTTGGATAGCCGCCGTCTTCTTCTCTGCCTCAAATAATAGCACACCAGCCTGGATGATCATGTGAAAAAAGACATACCTGGTAACCAGGAGACAACATCACAGCTGCAGTTTTTGTGGTCACAAAACTGGATGACAAACTTTGTGACAAAAATCAGCTGCTTAGAATCTGATCCTGACACATTGGTCTATACTGAAATACATGAAAAGAATAATCATCTTTGACCTGCCTTTGTTAGAAAAATACTTGTTTAGCTCATAAAATGCTACCAAAAATCTTAGCTCACAGCATGCATGTTTTATTTAATGCGGAAAACATTCTGTTCCCTCTCTAATTATACACGGGTACCAGGAAGTATGCACTTACTCACACCTGTAAGAAACACATTAACCACAAAAGTACCCTACACAGACAGAGCCAAAATGCTAATTCAGGTATAAAGATGTGTGATCTGGCATGTTACAAGGCCTTAAGCAAACAGCATATTCACATGATTTACATTGAAGAGGAAGACAGGACATTTTTCAATTCTGGTAAACCTTAAATTATGCGGCGTTCATAATGGAAATATATGCATAGATTAGTCAGTGCAGCGCATGAGACACAACATCTGTATCTTGAACTTTAGATAAATGATTCTGTTTTAATGTAATAAACTTTTGAAGGCCTTTATTAATTCATGAACAGTAATCACTGCTTTTTACTTTTGGATGTGGTGTATTTGGAGGTTAAAAGAATGTTCCACTAAAAATACCTATGTTTTTGATATTAAACGCTCGCCGACTGCTGGCTTGAAAGGTGCCTCTGAAAGGTTTGCAGCCTTCTCCTTTGCTGAGGATGGCAGGTGTAGTCACAGTTGAATTCATGGCTTTTACATTGAATTCCAACAGCGACCCAGTTTCAAAGCAAAAAAGGTTCATGGGAACTTTTCATATTACCTTTGCAGCAAAATACACTTCTCTGTAAATGTGTATGTTTGGTAATAATGCCTTCCTCTCCTTTATTAAAACAGGAAATAGCATTGAGATTTTTTCAAGAAAGGCCAATTGAATGGAAAGGAAATGAAAGGAAAAGTGTTATAAACTACAATACCATACAGAATGTCCAGTTAAGATGGATGTATTTCTATGCCTCCACGCCTGAGGTGTTTTTGAGTTGTGACGTCCGTCCGTCCGTCCTTACATACATACATATTTTAGGAATGCCTTGAGGGAATTTCTTCAAATTTAGCACACGTGCACTTGGACACAAGGATAGATTGATTAGAATTTGGTTGTCAAGGTCACGGTGACCTCGCAAAACACGTTTTCTTTTTTAATTGACGGACATATTTCACAGTTGGTTGAACGACAAATTGGTGAGACTTCTGACTCAAATGTCCCTAAAAATGACCGTAAAGAACTTGTTTTTTGGTCATAACTCAAAAAGTGATGCGTGTTAATAAGTGCGTTCACACTGACAAGTGTGGCAAAATGCAATGTACTAGGAGTACCAGGAGGATGTACTCATAACAGTCAGAAAGGATCGCTGCACACTTGACCACCAATGTATGAAAATGGCAGCACGCTATGAGATTGTTACAGCTAAAAGTAAAAGCACGGCCATTTTTTATTCATTTTTAATATAATTGAATTCAAGTCAAGTCTGCAAATAAGCTGGCAGATATTTCGGCGTGCGGTAAAATGTTGACAATTATTCTCCGCTCGGTTTCAGTCCGCCATTACAAAGAAGACAAAGGTTGTGATCGACATTTCCGGTAAGCGCACAACAGCAGTCCATTTGTGACTGTCCTGTCAAAACAAGTGTACACGCTGTCCTGCATGTAAGTTTACGTGATTTAAAGCACAGCACATATTTCACAGTTGGTCAGGCACTGAATAGATGACACGTTTGACTCAACGGTCATTGTGACCATTTAGCCATTATTTAAGAATGAATTGGGCGATTCCAGATTTCACACACGTGTTGACTGGGACGACACAATGAGTAAACAATAACTTGCACAGTCTGGGCTTTTCACCATCTCCTCCATTCCCCGTGTCACTTCCTGTCTCATTCTGAATTTCGAGCATCATCGGAATCAGATGACTGCAAACAACGTATTGGTGATACAGTGAGTGAGTGAGTGAGTGAGTGAGTTTCACCTACAGCTCGTAGAGAAGCTTGGCATCTAAAAATGCCTGGAGAAAACCAAAGTTCAGCCAATACATCTTTAATAATCCTTTATTTATCAGTTCCACAATATATAGCATACAACAGTGTTCTTTATACCCTAAAGTAAATATGCTAATGTCTGGTTTGGTTTGGTTAATACACAGATTTGTCACTAGTTTGACTAGAGTTTTACATCAGCAAGCATCAGCCTCAAGGGTTGATTTATATTCAAGAAATAAGTTTGACATCTTTGAAAAGTATTTTGTAACATTAACAGTAAGTTTTTCTGTATTTGTTTAATGTTGGCGACATTCAACGACACTCAACCTTGACCTGCTCAGACATTACAAGACGCTGCTGAGAAAGACATCGGCTTGTAAATCCTGATGTGGTCTCAACACAGAAGGTGTTAAAGTATTTCGTTATATAACCTGACCTGAACACTCACATCATCACTGTTTCCTCTGTCTTTCTCTCTCTCTCACACATTCACATCCACATCCACATCTAGGGTCTAGTCTACTGCTGTGTCTGAGCTTGAATTAGCACCAAAAAGGACTCACTGATCAGAGCCTGTACTGGTGGGGCCTGATCCAAGCAGAGCCCACGTATTTGTAGCATTTTGAGTGTCGTAGCTCACCTAGAAGCGATTTACTGTGACCAAGCTGTGTGGTCCTCGCAACCTGGCCTGAATGTTGACTGAATGCAGGCTAAAATCATAAAGCCTGAGCTTACAGGACTGAACTGCTTTAAAACTACAAGCAGGGAAGCAGCTGTTCTGACAGAGAAAATCTTGATGTATTAAACTTAAAGTCCCATGAAATGAAAAAATTCTCTTCCTTTTTGGAACCCTGTTTCTCTGACTGTATTGTTCTGCTTTCTTTTTTATATAGCACATCTGTAGTGTATGTCACAGATGCACTTTTGCCAAATATTCCCTTCCCTTTTTGCGATATCAAACCCCCACGTAAATTCAACCTGATGTTCTGTATGAAGTTAGAGGTGATGGAAAAGTTCCTTTGCACTTTTTACTTCCTACTTTTTTTTTCTAAATCTAAATCTAATTTATTTTATATAATTTTTGTAATACATCAACATCATTTTTAGGAGACAGGGTTGCAAAGGAACAACTGGGCACACAGAAACACAATCACACAACCACACATGCTCAAACTGTGGCTTGTTGTAGATCATTTTTTCTGGTAAAGGGAATGCATTTTGGTTCAAAGGTTCAGCTTTACTGTCATTACACGATACAGGATGTTATAGGCGCTGCTTTGGTGTCAAATCCCAGCAAACACCAGGATCACGATCACCTGGGCCTCAACAACATCGACCGTCTGGCAACAATGTTTATATTCTGTGTTGTTCAGTGAAGACTTTGTCATGTTATAAATTCAATATCAGCAGATTTAAAGTGTGCATACATCCGAGCCTGTGTTTGTGTTTGTGTGTGCACGTGTGTCCTACAGGTCGGGGCGTCCGGTCAGTTTCATGGTGGTCCTCAACACTCCCAATCCTCTTAGTAAGATCTCCTGGGTCAACCGTCTGCATTTGGCCAAGATTGCACTTCGTAAGTACACAACCACACACACACACACACACACACACACACACACACAGGAATACACACAGAAAGGATTACAATGTCATTTCTATTTAAACAGGATGATGTAATTCGATGAAATGTAATAACAATGTTTTAAGTCGACAAGTGTTTGCTTCACTTTCTATTGGCTAAGTGCACAACTGGTGTTACTTATATAATCAGACACAAACAGAGACTCTCAACTGGGTCATCTGAAGTTTAAGTGCTGAGGAAAGAGGCAAACAGTTGTTAAATTAATAACATCTGTTCTGAAATCTTTCTAGTGTGAAAACAAACAGTATTAATTCAGGAAATGATTGTGTTACCATGTGAGGACTTGGGTCACTCACTAGGGCTTGAAAGAGCATTAGACTTCCTTTAAAAATCTGTACTACCAATCATTTGTAAGGGTAGGGCTCCCTCTTTCAAATGTGGGATATGTCTCTGATTGTGGAGACTCTGCTGTGGTCAACATTCATGAAGGAAAAGAATGGCCAGACCCTGCCCAGCAGGGAGCAGCACAGTTCTTCTTTATCTTTCTAACCTCTCTCCCCCCCCCCAACACTTGCCTTGCTCTGCCCAGGCCTAAGCCTACTATACAGTCTGACCACGCTGTAATATAGGAGGTCTTCCTCTCTGGGGTTCATCAATGTGTGCTGTCATCCAGTTGCAAAAGCAGAGACGCCACTACCGAGGACAGTAATCTGCTTATTTGGCCATGATGGCACGCATATTCTACCCACTCATCACCCCAGTCCTCTTTTCCCCATCCTTTCCTACTGCCTGCGTCGCCTTGAGCACTCTTCCTTGTCACACACACTTTACTCTGGGTTTGTTGGGGATGCAGAATGTCTCTCAACACGGCTCTTGTGTGAAGCTCCAATCGTATTGTTGCGGCTCCTTACATCCCAGAGGCCATTGCTGTGAGCGTCGGCACAGAAACATTCAAGGCTTCAGAGAAAGGTAGATTAAAGGACACTCAACAGAATGCCTTAGATGATATGTACAGATATTGCCAGATTGTCTATGTTTTAATACCCAAGCACCTCAGAGGATTGGTGGCATTTGGGTTGGACTAAGGTCAAGAGGAAGCATGATGTGTTTTGTGCTGTACATACGTTTCCTGAGACTTTGCCTCCCCGGCATCCTGAGATTCTCCCTCCTTGCACAGTACAATAAAAAAAAAAAAAGAACACAGAACATTAGATTCTTTCCCTGTACTGCTGGCCTACCTTTCGCAGTGACAATATAGAGGTGCATGAAGCACGCAGTACATTTGTAGACTCTCCAGTACAGCTTGCTGTATACGGTTTGTGTCAGAGTGGCATCAAAAACATCAGGCTGAGCGCAGCATCCCCAACCTTTCCCTGTTGCTCGCACCTTTATCAGCAACTCAGCAGGCGTACTGATGAGGACAGTGGCATAGCTATAGCATGCAGCTCTCCTCCCCCATGGCTGTTGTGTGGACATGGGTGATATTCAAAGCCAAATTATGCTAGTTATCCATAGCTGTCATATGGGTGAGGAGCCCCATGCAGCAATGATGTTTATGGAGCCCATCAACATCAAGTACGACTTGAGGAGGGTAGCATGAACAGAGGAGGATTGAAAGCATGTTATTCTAACTTTCAAATAATTTAATTTGAAACACCAAATAAACAATTATTGTCTTAGTTTTTTCGGGATCTTACACCTGTGTAAAAAAACACCCTGAAAACAAGGGATAAAATGATTTCAAAATGTAAATATTGCACGTTGTTTTCACTGTCATATTGATCGACCATGTAATGGTACAACTGTCAGCACCAATCTGTCATGCTATCTAGCCTCAAGCGCTTGTCACAGACATGATACTCCCGTGTGTTGAGATAAACGTGAAATCTTTGCCTTTCTTTGACTTGGAAAACTTCCAAGTCCAGCCGACTGATCAGGAGAAATTGACACATCCAAGGTGGTGAGGTTTGAGGCCTTTAGCCAACACTGCTCATGCCAGTTACCATAAGAACAACGGAAAAATAAGGTTTGATTCCTCCATCATCCTTGTCATCAACATGACAAGCAGCCAAGTGTAAGGAGAGCAAGGTACAAGGGAAAGTAACAAAACAGCAGAGCAAGGAAATAAAATAAGAACTAGAGAGAAATACAGAAGAAAGTAAATGTGTAGAGGATACATTACAGAGAAAGTAAAGACGTTAAACAATGAGACAATTTCTATATATCAAGCTCAAGACACAGATTTGGGCTGTGTGGACGCCGCTGCAGAGAGAATAAAGACCATCTTTCAACCAGAAGACATGGTTTCTACTCAGATTGACTCATCTTTCTAACCACAGCCACACATGGAGAGAGACAGTATTGACTGAACACAAGCAAATGAAACCACTTTGAATAGCAGTGGCAATCATCCAAGGTCCTTTCATTTTTCCCTTCCTCTCAAATGACTTATCCGAATTCATATACAGCCCACACGACGTCAATCCTCTACATCTGCAATCTCATGTAGCCTCATAAACCGAGGTTAATGCAAATGTTAGTCATGAGCAGCTAATAAGAGTGGGGAGGTCATAAACACTGAAACATGACAAAACATTTTCCAAACGTGTAAAGTGAATGGCTTGCCTGAACAAAGATCATCTGTCTGCTCATTTTCTATAGCTCTTCATCTTCCATAGGGTCACTAGGGGGGCGGGGGCTTGTCCCAGCATGCATCGGAGCGAGTGACCCCATATTGAATGTATATGAAAAACAAACTATGAACTCAAATTAAAAACAGCAAATAGAAGTTATTGACATTCAAAATAGTCTTTTCTTTTCTTATTAATCAGCATTTTAAACGTACCTACCTATGCCCGTGTTGTGTAAAGTCAGGTTTTTATGATATGTATATTTGTTGTAAGACCATGTGTATTGCTGTAATTTCTTATATAAAACAGCTTAAGTAAAGGTCCGAGTCAGGGTTATTAGGTTATTAGAAGTACATGTTACATTCATGCTATGAAAAGTTGTTTTCATAGGATAT
>JAVQJD010019791.1:0-26641 GCA_036023655.1 Nannoperca australis
ATATATATATATATATATGAAGGATTAAGTCGTGTAATCATGTTGGTAATTGAAATTGCAGGCTATGATATTATACATTGCTTAAAGCCATACAGTCTCACGCAGTCACCTGTTTCTGAATCAGAGTTCTTCCCTTTCCTTCCCAGCCACTCTGAATAACCCAAAACACTGCAGCCAGTCTCTTTTTCTAGCCAGCCTATAAATATGCCATTATGGTACTCTTATTATCCTCATTATTGGGGTGGCTGGAGTGGCGCCTGCGTCTATCATGGCCCTCTAATGTGGGTCTAATGGTTCTGACCTGTACGGGACACAGGTGGTCCCCAGAACAGCCTTGATTGGGTCCATTTATTAAGCTTCTCTGGCGCCAGAGATGGTCCGGTTAGTCATTTGTGTGCGGGGCAGGTTCCAATCCCAAGGCTGCTGATAGACCCCCCCCCCACACACACACACACACACACACACACTCCGCACCCCCGTCTCGCCCCATAGCCCTGGCTTTGTTCTTTCTAATGGCTCAATTAAATGGGTTAATTCGGAATGGGGACCCTCTTCAAATCTATGATTATCACCTAGCCCCCTACCCTGCCACATCACCACCACTGGCACACACGCACGCACACACACACTCACTGCTATTGCTCCATTGCTCACCCCCCCCAACTGCAAGCCCACACATTTATTATTCATCGCAATCAAATAAGTGAGGTGGTTCAAGAAAGTTGCTTTTCTCTCTCTCACTTTCTTTCTTACCTCTCTCTCATTTTCTCTACCTCCATCCCCTCCCTGCGCCCTCTTCTCCTCCTCCACTCTTCACCTCTCCTCTCCCAGGGAAGAATTTCTTTTATTGCAACAAACACTCCGTGGAGCCCTTGGCTTTCGGCAGCCCCAGCCAGTCATTGATGCAGGCAGTCAGGGAAGCAGGCGGCCAAGCAGCCAGGCAGCCCTCCCCGCCAGGAAAATGAGCAATTCTCTCATTGTAATAATGCGCCTCTGTCATCTTCCCATTATCGGCATGATAAAAGATGAAATATTCAGGGAGGCTGGCCTCCTAACCTGATCTGGGCGCGATATTGGGCCTGTGGAAAATGAGTTTTATCAGCTTTAATATACTCCTTGGCAGACTGACCCTTGAAATTAAACATTATTACAGAGCGGATATTTAAAAAACCGGGGCCACAAATTACATCAAAATGAAAATATTAAGGAACATTACGAATATATCAAGTGGCGCTTCTCTCCCTCTCTTCTCACTCGCACACCGGCTCTCCTCATCCTGACACCCCCTTTCTCATCCAGCCTCACACGCCCCACCATTTCAACCCCCCTCCCCCCAACCATCTTCAATGAGCGTGGTCGGGGATGCGGCAGACGACGTTGTAAGTGTCACTGTTGTTGTGTGTGTGTGTGTGTGTGTGTGTGTGTGTGTGTGTGTGTCTGCAGTGGGCTGGCAGAGAAATAATAACAATGCTGCCTGTCCCACCAGCTTCATACGTCTGCATAAACTAATTAGACCTCGACGCTCTCATCACCTGCTTTATTGAGAATGGAGGGGAGTACACTGGCAGGAAGTGTGGGACTTGAGTAGCAGAGTGTGTTCCTACACTTGTGTGTTTGTATGTTTGGGAGGGAGTGTGCGGTGAATCGGTGTTTGATGTGTATTTTAGAGGGACTTCCTCTTCAAATCGGCATTTCAGCTGCTTGTTTTTGTCAGGTAAAGGTATGTCTGGACTCCTAACATGACAACTCATGTACAGTAATGCTCATGGAAAATAATGGAAAAACCAGTAGGAAGTGAGTTTCTCTAATCACTTTAAAAGTAAAAATCCCCCAAATCTATTTGTCCCCCAAAATGGAGCGAAAGTGATGTTGGCTCTGTGAAGTGTGTGGTGATTTGTCACTTTGTGATGGGGGGATATGAGAAATGCAATAAAAGGCGGAGGAGAGATGTGATTTGAATAGATTTCAGAGGAAGTCGGTCCTTGGGGAGTTGGATGAGTAAGCAGTGTCCCCGAGGACCGAATTAAAACTTTACTTTTGGTCACGGCCCCCCCCATAGTGCTATTTCGCTTATCGCCTGCATGTGCGCATGTGTGTATGCATGGGTTATATTATGTGTGTGTGTTGGCGTATGAGCGTGTATGTGTCTGACTTTTCTGTTTGTGTGTGTGTGTGTGTGTGCGCGCAAAATGTGTTTTCGTGTGTGTTTCCAACTGTGTGTCCCACGCAAATGGAGCGCCTTCCCCTGCCCCTCGCCCCGAGGTTATGGGGGGATACACACAGCTCCCTCTGCCAGGCTCAGATGAGTATTCACAGCAGCACGCCCCTCTCCCTTAACCCAGCACAGGAGAGCTTTGCATATTGAGGCCGTGTTTGTGTGTGTGTGCAGTCTCCCCTGCCCAGAAACGAACAGGGGGTCCAGTTGATTCCATGTACATGCATTGTTATTATTCCATTGGTGATTCAGCCGGCTTGGTTGGTGCCAAACTCATACAGCTGCATGCATGCATGCACAGCGGTCCAACATGAATTGATGCATGCTAGCAGCTTACGTTTTGCTGTGTGTACATTGTGTAAACGGCAGAAGCTCCCATTCTCATTGGAAGGGTTGAATACTGTATGTCTGGAGCAGAGACACAGACAGCATTAAACACATACAAAGCATCAAATAAGCTTAAGTGTGATGTGTCCAGTCCAACTTACGATGCCTGAAGGCTTAGTGTTAATGCTGTGCTGAAGAAGGGGAAATCTATCTGATCAGGCCAAGCAAAGAAATAAAAGGGTTTGGGGGAGTAGAGGGAATAGACACCACAGGGGTTGGTTGCAGAGAGGGGAGAAAACAGCAGAGGGAAAATGGCTTTCTCCATCCCTTCCTTCCTCCCTCCCTCTTTCTCTCTCACTTGATTCATTATGCTGATATACACAGTATTTGCTTCCTGAGTGAGCCCCCCTGTACTCCCGCCCTCCTGGAATGCACACACTCTCTCACATACACACACTCTCTCACTCACACACACACACCCACAGAAACACACAGCAAGATGGTTGTGGTGCCATAAATATAGCAAACGACACAGCCTAGCAGCCGAGCAAGGTCAGCCACGGCCCAGGATGACAGTGCCGTGGGCGCTGCACTGAGCTCTTGTTAGAAATGCACACAGATAGCTCATTAGGATGGGCCCCTGAGGCCCCCCAAACACACACATGCACACACAAACATATACAAACATTGATCCATTTACTATTTAATTGCAAAGTTATAGTGTATGCTTCGCTGTGGAACTTGAACCCCTCTGACAAGATTCAATCTACTCCCCTCATCAGTTGCTGCTTTATTCCATGTGCGAGGATGTCTGCTGGTTTTCAGTGTGTGCTTGTAACGTGTACCTGCAAGAGTGTGCATGAAAACTGTGTTTTTAATTTGAATATCTTCAAGGTAAGTGTTAGACTCATGCATTCACACATTACACATTATGTTGCGTTTCCCTGTATGTGATATCCCATCCCCCAGTACAAGAACTACTGTATATTAAAAGCAGTGAGGGCTGCAAACTTGGCTCAGTGTCGAAGGATAAGCACCTCTCTGAATGCAAACACTGTCATGTTTACAGAAGCACATGACAGCTTTGGAAAATATCACAGAGACAATAGTGTTATCTTGTGTGTTTTCTTACCACTGTAAAAGAAGACATCTTGTTAAAGAGTGAACGGGAGATGTTGAAAGAGAGGCAAAAAAAAAAAGAGTAGGAGAAAACCATTTAGAGTTATGTTCTCAGTCCTACTGGAACCAGTGGGGGAAAATGTACATGTCCAGTATGACTTTGCATGAACTTTATAATTGCAGGGTAAAAGTTTGAGTGTGTGTCGGTGCGATGAGCTGCAAGTATGTACATTGCTGTGCATTTGTGTCTTGAGTGTACGGGTGCGTTAGGTGAGCTAGGGAGACGGCAGGAGTGTGTGTGTGTGTGTGTGCGTGCGTGCGTGCGTGCGTGCTTGAACGTAGTAGAAGTACTTGGCTCATGCTTTGGACACGCCTGAGCTACTCTGTGAGTGTTGCCCTCCTCCTTCCTCCACGCCAGCCTCAGACACACGCTGGGACACACACAACCAGTTTTTCCACTCTCCTTTATCCTTTTCTCTCTTCTCTCTCTCATTCTTTCGTTTCTCTCGCAGATAATACAGGACTTTCTTTTTTTATCAGCCAGGTTTTTTTTTTTGACTCAACTACAATGCTACTGTAGCTGCGTATAACGTGTATTGCTATCTATCTATTATATGCTGAGTAATTGCTGTCTGTTGCGTTTTCTATCCCCTCTTTTCTCTCTGTCACCTGAAACAACCTCAGTCATATGCCAACAGTGGACACAGAGGCACATCATTGACTGTCCCTTCTCTCAGTGTCCTCTACCCTACTATATGAAATAGATAAATGCATTGGATACTGATTGTCCCCTATGCCAACCTCCACCTCCATACACCCCTCCCCTGCCCCCCTCCCCTGCCCCCTCTCTTCCTCCTGCCCGGCCGGGGGTGGTGTCAGTCTGGCAGGCCTTGGGCCCCGTCAGGTGACCAGTGGGCTGTGACGGGCAGCAGCTCTGCGTCCCTCTCCCTGCAGTCTGGCGCCCGCTGGGGTCTCGTCCGGGAGCCCAGCCTGCCAAAGTGACCTCACTCCAACTGAGAGGAAAAAAAAAACTCATTCCGGCCGCAGTTCAGGACGTTTTAACTCTACAAACCGGACAACGCTGCTAACAAATTAACACTTTAAGATAGGAATTTCATATTTTATTCTCACAATAATATTTTTACAAAAATGCTGACTCATCTTGCTAGATCATTTCACCAATATTTATTTATTTTTAATATTGATCTTCATTCAGTCTTTACTGATCACTGGTTTGTTTTTTTTGCCAAAATACTAATTTATGTTTGTGCTTTCACAAAACTTCTTATCTTCTTATCATGCTGAACATTGTTAAAGCTTTTTGATCATTAGCACAGCTGATCCTAAAATGGGCCAGTAATGGTTTGGGATTATTAAGAGCACAAATAGTAAATCTTGATATATGCTTTTTCATTACAAAAAAGTATACAGTTTACAACTTTTCTTTGTATTTACTTAGAGAGAAAACAAGTAATTAACTGAAATAACTAAATAGAAATGCATTGTCATTGGTCTGTGCTGTTTGCCATCTTGTAAGAACATTTTAAGTGATCATATTGGATCTTAAATTATATATATATATTTGTTTCTTACATGAAGTGAATGGTTCTGCCAATGCATTTAGATTGTTTGTTCTAGAAAATGTTAGTCATTAAATGTTAAAATGGTTGAATTAGAAAATTTGTTTTAATGGAAACAGATGAAATCATCTCACCTACTGCCACTTTCTTTTCTTGTATTTACAGAAAATGTATTGTGTACTCTAATGACTAGATGTCAGGAAGATTTCTAGTCTGATGTTTGAAATGCCACTCACTCAATTTCAATCACCATCTGATGGAGACACTTCGAAATTCATCTTCATTTTGAGGACTTTCGAGGCAACATTTAGCTGCTCTTGCAGCAGACGAGGGGCATAATTATTAGTGTGCCAGAAAAGATCCAGGTGCATTACACAAACAATTTCCCTGCCACCATCTCTGGTGGCAAAAACACAACATCGCAGTCTCTCCTGTGACCGAACGTTGAGCTGTGCCTGCTGAGGCGAACCTCCCCCCTGCATCCCTGAGAGGGTGATGCAGCGAGGTGACACCGTTAGGGAGGAGAGCTCTGGGTATGTGTGTGTGTGTTTGTTTATCTGCATTAAATATAACGTGTCGGCAGCAACAGCAGTTTTTTGTTCTTTCTTTTTGTGTGAGTTCTGGTGACTTCACATCCAGTTCAAGTAGTACTCTTTCCGGTGTGTGTTTTTACAATACAGTATGTGTGCAGTTTGGTGTCCCACTGTATGTGTACATCCAAAAGTGTGTGTGTGTGTGTGTGTGTTTGTTTGCAGTGTAATGTACTGTGCTTTACTTCCATCCCCTACCTCCCCCTCCCTGTGCCCCGCCCTACCTCAGCCCCATAGAGATGCATCGGGGTCAGGGAATATGGGGAGACAAACACAGGGAGGCCGCACTCCACAACTTGAAAGGAATTCTAATGAACTAGCACAGTCGCACTGCCTATTCCCACGACAACAGGCCCCAAACAAATAGCTGCATTTGAAGTCCCCTCGTTTTATGACTTTGAAAATGCTGCATATGTGTGTGTGTGGTTGTTTTTGTTTTTGGGGTACAGTAAGTGTCTGGTGTGTGTGTGTGTGTGTGTGTGTGTGTGCACAAGTGTCTACCTCTACATTTTTTCTAAGAAATTGGCCTGGGATCTGATTTACTTTAATGTCTGCACTAGAGGATATAATAATTGTCTGCTATGACCAGAGATACTTTTTTTTATTTGTAATTACCAGACTCATATCGGTACGCTTCCTCCCCTAATAAACATTTCACATGTGCTGTGAGGAGATGCAAAGTCAGCAACGCATGTATGAGAAGTTAATTAGAGGAAATGTTTTTATTTTATATTGAACATCAAGATACTTATTTAATCCAAGAGGCAGGTAATCATTGAAACATTTAGCTCTCTCAGTGCCAATAGTAATCATGTTTTCTTTTCATAACGCTTGGTACTCCCTTAATTTCTAGATCATATCAATTACAGGTACATTCACATATATAATTGCAGTGTGAGTTATGAATGAAATATCATTTGTGTTCAACAGATCATACTAGAAAATTTTTCCTGCTAGATTTACAAACAGAAGGATCTGGAAACATTCATATTTTAGTTTTTATAAAGTGAAAGCAGGTTTCAATCTTGTGTTCTGAATTTTTATGATGTGGTGAACATTTTGTTAACACCTGATCTCAGATTAGAAACTTTAAATCATGTTGCTTTCAGCTATAAACCCATCCTGCGTGAGGAAACATTTAAATAATTCTCAGTCATTTAGTAGAAGTAGGGGATTTTCCTTGTTTTTTGTTTTTTTATTACGTTAGCATTACATTTAGAAAAAGAAAAACAGTTTTATGTCACTTACTTTAGACATAAGCTAATTAAACATTCTTATGTCACATGACAAACAGTACTTCAATACAGAAAAGAACTCTTTCACACATTGTGCACCTGTTATCATGCAGGAAACACACCCCTACACTCCCCTTCTTCTTTCATTCAGACAAGGACCACTTAAAAATAAAACAAAATGAAAATGAAGAAACAGATGAGTGGGGTGGTGGCCAGTTAGGTGTCTGCATAAATATTAATATCCGTACCCCCCGCCCCCCCGTGCCCCTCCCACTCCCACCCTTTTCCAACCCCCTCTGTGCATGTGTGTGTTTTTCTTTGACAACCTCAGGTTGCATGTACAACGGCTCCTATGAACCGAGATGTCTTTTATTTTTCAGTCCAGTGCCTTTGCATCAACTGAGCGTGGCGCGGAGCGCGCGGCTGCCCGGTTTGGTTGGCTGCCTGCTTCGGCTGGCGGAGCCGGCTTGTCTGTCTGCGCCGCGTGTTGTTTCGCCTGCTCTGCGCAGACGGCGGCGGGTGAATGTCACTCCACAAAAGCAGCATGAGTTGAGCTGTGTAAACAGTAAATAATAAACAAGTGCTCTAATAAATTATTGAGAGAATCACTTTAGGCAACTGGGACAGCATGAAACACATAACCCCCCCCCCTCCCTCTCTTTCTCTTTTCAAACTTGCACTCTTTATGTTTTGAATTGGTGATACTGCAGATAGGCTACAGCACTGTAGCGCTTGCATGTCTTGTCATTGCCTGTTAAAGGCTTTCTTCTTATGTTGAATTAAAATAACTTCGAAAGGCTTTGATCCTTTTTGACACACGTTTTGTTTTCTGTTTTTTTATGGTGATTCTGCACATATTGCTACACTGTTAAAGCACGGTGTATGACTTTCACAGCTGCAGATAATGGTTATTTTCATTATTGATTGGTCTGCAGATTAGTTTTTTGATTATTCAATTAATTGTCTGGTTTATTAAATGAAAGAAAGATTTAGTAAAAATGGTATTCAATTTAAAATGTTATGAAACTGAGAAAAGCAGCAAATGTTAACATTTGGGAAGCTGGAACCAGCAAATTCTTGGAATTTTTGCTTGATGAATGACTTTGACCACAAATGGATTATCAAAATTGTTGCCCGCTAATTTTCAGCCATTTAATGGATTGACTAATCATTTCATCAGTAGTAACGTACATTTTTTTTATCATTTCATGATTTTCAACTTATTATTTCCTCCATCTTCACCAACCACTCTAAAATGCGTAAACGGGATCCCACCTTAATTGTGGACTAAGACCAAACCCGTTTAAAAATCCAAGTGTAACCCCCCCCCCCCCCCCCTAACCAGTAGCATGTTTTCTCATATTGTGTGAACATAAAACAGCATCTGAATGTACCTGCTTTAGAGCGTGTAGTAAATGGAATATCCTCCTCCAGTGGCTTATTGAGCAGAATAATTACATTGCACATATTGAATTCCACTAATGCTCCAAAGGTAGGTCTTATTTAATACCACAACTCCCCGAGGGTGCAGAGCATGATTCGAAGCACACATCTCTTCACTGTACCTAATGCTCCAGATAGATTTGTACATAAAAAATATGTCCAGAGCAGTTCCAATAGTAAACTTGGCAGAATTGGTCTGAAAGGTACCTGGGAATTGAGACATTATTTCTGTGAATATATCTGTGATGGTTTAAACCACAGTGATTATTTTGCCTTCAGCGTGCCCCTATATTTATATGGCGACTCTTCTGCTGTTCATTTCCCAGATATAAACCATTCACGCTTTTGAGGAAAATGATTAAGATGTGTGTAAATCTCTAAGAATTCGAGCTGATGATGTGCATTCATGTAAACAAATGCCACAGTTAATGATTATGTGTAATGTAAGTCTTAAGGTTATGGCTTCTACAAATCCTTGAATGAAATTAGGAAAGATTAGGGATGGGGGTGTCTAATTTTCATGAAGGAACAATCACCATGTTTAGCTCTAAGGCTTGTAAATCATATCTTGTGTTGGGAGAGTAATGCTCACAACAGCCTGAAGATGGCAGCCAAAACCTAGTTAGCTGCCATGTGAACTCACAGGCCCGTTTTCCTAATATTACTTCATCGGTCAAATGTATCTTCTTTGTAGAATCATGTTTTACCTGCATGTGTTCATTTCACTTAAAATACAGCAGTCAAAGTAGCAATAAGACAAATTCAAGCATTGTTACCTTTTAAGTGAGATGAATTTTCAATGTTCAGCAATAAAAGGAAGGTTAAGCATGATGGATGACATTCAGACACACAGTATAGTAGTAGCTACAATGAAAACAGGAGAAAGAGAAAATTTGTATGATTGGGCAGAAAATAAATTGAGGATGTCTGCTGTTGCATCAACACTTTCAGGACTGAAAATGTAAAACCTGGGGGGGCAACAACTTAAAACTCAAGGTCTGTGTGGTTTAAAATAAAATGGTAAGAGTTATGCAAATTTTTTATAAAATAAAGTGTACATTTGGTTTCAATTAAGAAGAATACACAAATGGTAGTGATGCAGGTGATTTTCACTGTTGCATTCTCACTTTTCTAAACTGAGTGTTGGCGAAGAACACATCAGCAAACCGTAATTCTTTTTTGGCCACAGCTTGTATGATGAACCTTCCAGCAGACACTTCTCTGCATCAGCATCCTTCTTTCACCGGCTGCTCATCCCTCCATTCTCAGCTGAGACAATGGAGGGGAGGAGAGGAAACAATGGGAGGTTTGGGTGAACGAGTGAGGAGAAGGGGGGCAGAGGGGGGTTAGGGGAGGAACAGGGTCTGTATAGTAGACACACACACACACACACACAAGCCAACAGACAGAAGGAGGGTGGTGAGGAGGGAAAGGTCATATAGGTCAGCGATCAGGCCCTCTTTATCTCTGTGTGTGTGTGTGTGTCTTTTGGTGTGAGCTTGCAGGACATTGCAGATCCTTACACACACACACACACACACACACACCTCCACACCATGGGCAGTCTGGGTCATGCCTGTCCCTTCACAGTCCACTGCGCCATTATTGACGGCTTGAACTGATACCCCAACAACGATTGTGTGTGTGTGTGTGTGTGTGTGTGTGTTCGTGTGTTCATATATGTGCCTCTGCACATGCTTTTGTGTGTGTGTGCTGCTTGTGTGAAGGTGTGAGGGTGAGGGGATTGGCCCATACTCTTAAAGATGTCAGGGAGATCCAGGGTTCAGACTCCTCTTTTTATTTCTCCACACACACACACACACACACAACCTCTGTTGACACACCAACTGCTGGTATTTTGCACACATGCACACGCAGGCACAATAGCAGCCGGGTGGGGAGCCGAGGAATGGGGCCCCTGCGGGAGGGGCCTCCTCCTGGTCCAAATCAATATATGAGAAGCCATGCAAGTATAACAGAATCATTACTCTCACAGGGCTTGGGAGGGTACAATACACAATGTGGTTTACGTGTGTGTCTATGTGTGTGCTCTGACACCTGTTGTCTCCATCCTGCTGGTGTCATTTTTAGGCTGACTTTCTTTGATATCATTAGTGTTAAGAGGAGAGGATTGCCGGTGTGCATATTCATCGCTGGTTCTGCAGCGTCTTCAGTATCGTTTCCTCTCAGAGAGCTGAATACAACAATGCAACTGCACACATCTAAGTACACAGTGTCAAACATGTGCAATACTGTAGGTTCAGTGCGAGGAACAACAAGCCATTGCTGCCTGTACCTGTGTCTAACAAGACTTTGTATTTTTTCTCACTAATCATGATTACTGCCACAAATTTCCCTTCCAGCCCACCTCTTTCTACCTCCTCACACATCAATGACAACCTCCTTTCATCTGCCGGCGTGCAGCCCCACATCCACGATGTATTTACAAGGCCTGAAATGAACAGAGCAATTATTATCAGTCATGTTAATTCTGCAGATAATGATCAAAAGCCGAGTCCTGCTCTTCTCCCTTTCTCCTCTCTCCCTCTCTGCCTGCTCTGGGGAGCTAACAGCGGTGACAAACCTCCCCTTTTATTATTTCATGGCCTGTTTAAAGATTTAGTGAGGCCCACAAACCACTACTTTTAATGACCAATTAACAGGAGCAAAGCTCTCTTCGGAGCACCACGGCCTCGTTCAGGATTTGCTAGAGTAAACAGTGGTGCGGTGCCGGTTGTGTTGGTGGTGGTAGAGGGGGCGTGTGTCTCGTTACCGACTCACCGTTCAAACTTGCACACATACAAACAGACACACGTGTACACACACACACACACACACACACACACACACACACACACACACACACACACACACCCTCTGCTCCACTGCTTATTAAAACCTGGAGGAGCAGCAGTGCTTACCAAAACCTTGAGAGAGAGAGAGTCAGCAAGAGTCAGAGTGAAGAGTCCCGCTCCCACTGGGTATGTGTTTTCTTCTCTTTTTTCTCTTTTTTTTATTTTTGAGAAGGAATGGTTGAAATGAATGAACCAAAAATGAATGGTTGAAATCTAAAATGATAAAGCTCGCTGCAAAGTCAGCCTGGCTAGATCTGATACAAGAGCAAATGCAATGGTGTTGGAAGAGAGAGTAAATGAGTGGAGCCAGGATCATTAGCATTGCTCAATAATGTAGCTGGGGGGTAGGACAGCACCACTCAAGGCCACAGGCTTTCTGAGCGGCTAATTTGGACCCGTCTTGTTTATGAGTACAGCAAGCCGGCCCCTCAAGATGACTGTCAAGCTGAGGCTCGCTCCCCAAACTAAACAAACACAAATGAATATACACTCCTTGATGAAATCCACAACATGCGTGAGTGATCAAGCATGCACCAAAACACAACCATAAATGGTTCACATCTGTAACTTCTCAGCAGTTGGGGTTTGAAGTACGAATGCTGCCACTTAGACTTAATCTGTGATGACCCTACAATTGAATTACTTTTTCTGATCTTTTAGATTTGATATGAAGCAGAAATGAAGAGGTGTATTTAGTGTAATGTATGGAATTGAATATTACTGAGGTTGGAGATAAAACTAAGTCAATTAATTCACTAGTCGACTGACAGGTAATCTTTTTCGAATCTATTTTTATAATAAATGAATGGTTTAGGGTGTGTTTCAAGCAGAAATACCAACAAACTCAGTGGTTACACCTTCTCGACAGTGAATATATGTTGATTTTCTTTGTGATAAAATGAATACCTGTGGGTGTTGGACTGTTGTTTAGACAAAACAAGCTGTTTGTATATATTATATGTATATGTATATATTGTATATCTGCATTCAATAAATTGTGATTTGCATTTTTTTAAACTACTGTGACATTTTATAGAAATATATGAACATTTAATTTATAAATAGTGCAACTGATTAGTAGTTGTTAGTTACCTGAGGTCCTGCATCAAAATAAGTGTATTTAAGCACTGACAAAGTCAGTGTCATCTTTCATCATGGTTTCTTTAATGTCACTTTTAAAGTATTTTTTTTTATTAGTGTTTTATTAAATGTCTTTGTTATTTCTTTGTGAAGCACTACTATTCTAGTATTGCACCGAAGTCACTATATAAATAAAGTTAGATTTGTTTATTTAACATAATTGGACTGAAGCCACTTCATTTTGTGTTTGGCTGCTCTTCTGTTTGCTTTGTTGAACCTAATTGATGGACCTAATAACGCTGTGCATCATAGTCCCTATATGCCCTTACCTTTTCCCAATTACAAACCAATGTAGCATTGTGTGTATATGCAAACCTGTATTTACATTCACTTCACAGTCTCTCCATCGGCACATTGTAGTGTACAAAACACACATCGGGAGTCGAAGAGGTGTTTGGGAGGATCAGACAACCTGGTTAATAAGACAGTGTGTTGATTGTATTTGTTTTCCATTTGTCTCTCATCGTTTGCATTGAAGACGCTCAGCGGTAATTAAGCCACTAAGTGAAACTGAAACAGGCGAGTCATGGGGCGAGCGCCACAGCAGCATTATGAGATGAGAACAACAGACGCAGAATGACAAGAGCTTGGTAGAACAATGCAGGGAAATGGAAATCCCCCCCATCAGGAATATCCTATTATAACAGAAAGACAAAACTTGAATAGACCAAAAGAAAAGAAAAAGAATAATACCATAATGTTGGATTGATGCCAAAGTGTTTAGCATAACATCATGAAAGCATGACATTTGTTGGTTCATATGGGTATGAATATTGTAAAAACTATAAAAGCCAGACAGCTTTAAACCTGTGTGGGAGGTTTGCAGGTGAAAGAGAGATAAGGAAGAGAAGAAGACAGAAAAAGCTCTGTTCATAATATGGCAGATAGGACCTGTAAGTCGTGCCATTAAAGGACAAAAATGAGCTAAACTCAACTTTTAACTTTATTGTTCACAAAGGTAGCTTTGAAATACAGATTGCACATAAACATAAACATACAAAATATATACTGTGGACCCAATTAGGGCTGCAGTAACTTATATTTTCATTATTGATTTATATGTTGGATTTTTAATTTTATGATTAATTAATCACTTGTTTTGTGTATAAAATGTAATTATGTGTCCTGAGAGATTTCCAATTGCTAGTTTAGTGTAACTACGTCCTATTAAATCTTCAATAAAAAAAAAAACAAAAGCAGCAAATGTTAACATTTGAGAAGCTCGTATCAACACACACTTTTGGTGTTTTGCTTGGTTAAAAGCAAGCTGAAGTTTCCCAATGAATCCAAACAAATCACATAATAGTTTCCACAGTAATATATTCTAAAACCTACGTTAAATATTTTTCCATCTCCAGCCCAGTATCCCTCTGTACCTGCCTCAACTCATCTCTCTGTGGAGGCCCAAGAGAAGGACAAAGACCCTCTTTTTATAAAGATTCCCCTCTTTGGTCTTCCTTCCTTCCCTCTTAGCCAATGAACCCCAGCAACAAATCAATGGCCAGGGATAAACACAAATCCCCCGTAGAGGTGACTTATAGAAAACAATTTGAACCTGCGCACCTCACTCAGGTAGCCCTGCCCAGCCTTTTTACTGTATGGTTCTAACCTCAATCCTCTGTCTGGCAGTCAATTGAAATTAGATTCCCAGGTAGATGGTGGTGGTGGTGGTGGTGGTGGTGGTGGTGGGGGGGGGGGGGGGAGGAGTGCTGTTCCTATGCTGGAGGAATACATGGTTATGTAAACACAGATGGCGAATGTTAACATTATCAATGCTGCAGCCTTTGAAAGGAACCAGGGGTGTTGTGATAACAAATGATCAAAAATAGAATATATTGATACAGAAGTTGAAGATACTGATTCACTGCAACTGATAAATAACTGGAAAATGAATGAACACGTATGTATGTATGTAGAGGAGGTGTGTACTTCATCCTTTATTTGAAATTAGCAATATGTTACTTTAACCTCAAACACATAGCGACCTCACGAAACCTAATGACCCACAAAATGAAATATGACACGCAGGATCTATTGAGAGCAGGCTCAGAGAAGACACAGAGATGAGGCCTCGGCTTCCTCGGGGGGAGACCTGGGCCCAGGGTTCGCACCGGGGAACTCTGGGAGGCGGTGGGGGAGTTGGGGGAGCTTGGGTGAAGAGGCAGCAGAGGAGGAGGAGGTTGGTAAGACCGGGGCCTTGTGCTGAGTGGGCCCTCAGAGGGCTCCATCCCCTATTTGCAGATCTAGTGAGGTGGGGGTGCTTTTGCATTACCTCCTTCTTTATTCTGCTCAGCCCCCCCCCCCCCCAACACACACACACACACACACTCTCTCTCCCAGTCTCTCTCCCTCTCTGGTCATGCTAATTGCTCCCAAGGTCAGAGCGTCGGCTGTGCTCCCCTGAACGCCCCCCCACCCCAGCCTCGGCTTTGAATGGCATGTTTTGATCAGGCCTAATTTGATTGGTCGACACTGTCTGGGGTGGATAGGGACAGCGCTTTACAGCCCACTGCTTTTGATGTGTGTGGATGTGTGCATGTGTGTGCGTGTCAGGGTGATGCATGTCAGGTTATGAAGTGTCTGTGGATGAGTGCATGAGAGTGTTACACGTCAGCAGGGAAGTGTTTTTTGAGGGGTGTCAGAGTGTGTAAAGGGGAGTGTGCAGACTAGAGGGTGGTTTATGTCACGGGCGAGGGTGATTTTGTGTACTTGAGTGTCAAGGGGAGTTTAATGTGTTTTGATACAGCATATGGCAAGTGTTTTGGGAAATATGGTCAGACATGGATTGAAATGCTGCTGGTCAAATTCTCACATTGACAATATTTGACAAAACTCAGAATGTGCAGTGCGTGGTATGAAAATAGTGCCATAATATTAGTTTTATTGTTGGAAATTGATTAAAAATGTGCAGTTCTCTCAATATAGCTTACATGGTAGGTGAATGGTTCATTATTTTTACTGGTAAATTATTTGCTTTATTGTTTTTTGATGAATAAATGTATCATTTAATGTATTCATCACTTGTAGAGCTTCGAAAATGTATTGTTTTTCTTTAAGGTTATGACGATTATTTTCAGTTTTGAAGACGTGACTTGGATGAGTTGTCCTCCCCAGTTGAACTTCTTTTAAGAAAAATATAAGTAAAAGAATTGTAGGATTCATTGTTGGATTGTTAATTATTGATGGTGATGTTAGTAATTTCAATCATGTTGTTTCATATTGTGAGTTTTATGCCCGACGATGATCTAAAACAGAAATGTTTCATTTCAAATGAACTTGGTACTGACAGTGTGGAGGAATTCAAACTTTCTTTTGCAATATTGAATCTTTGAAATGTCCAGAAATTGTCAACAGCAGCATTTGAGAAGCTGGAAAAAGCAGCAGAGCAATGCTTACGTTTTCCATTGGCTTAAAAGGAGAACCATATTTGAACTTTCCAAACTTCTTGCAAGCACATTATTTAGGCTTTACCTCATTCCACCCCTGTTCAAGTCCTGCCAGCAGCATCTGCATGAGTTGGACTAAAGTATCTCCCTCTGTGGAGTTCAGAAACAGCAACGTCCCCTCTGTGGGTCTCCCTATCTCAGCTACAGTCAGATCCCTTGTGAGTGGTAGTGCGCGAGGTACAGTAGGAAGTCCTAGTCAGGCAAACAGGCCATGTGTGTCTGCTGTCTGACAGCAGCGCTGATCCGGCCCCTATGAGTGAGATTGATAGGGCCTGTGATCAGGGACGCCGTGCTCCCTCCATCGCCGGCGAGATGGATCACATCACACTGCCGTCTCCTCCGCTTCCAGAATAAATGAACTGAGGGGGAATCTATCACTCCCCAAGAAGGAGAAGGAGAGAGAGAGAGAGAGGGACAGAATACTTTACAGGGATAGTGATGAGGGTACGGAAGTGGGAAGGGAAAGAAAAAGGTAAAAGTAAGAAAGGCAAGCTAAAAAATGAAAAGAGTGATAAAGAAGAAGGGAACGGGACAGAGCGAGAAAGGGGCGAGTGAAAGAGAAAAGGAGGTGTGATGGAGACAGCTGTGAAGGCCTGCTGCTAGGTCAGCCCCCTCCCTTGCCCCGGTCCCCCTCACAGGTTAGGTGTTAGGGTGTGGGTTTTTTTTGTGTTTGGCTGTCAGCCAGCTATTTGTCACAGTGAGTGATCTGATGTTCCGCTGAATCAATCAAGCAGAAGCGCTGTGGGTCGTGTGCACTGTACACATGTGTCTGAACATGAAACTGTGTTTGTGCGTATACATGCATGGACGTGCGGAGCCAAGAAGCACTCCTCTCAACAGGAGGCCATACTGAACGTGTGCTTCATCTTCCTCACGCCAGGTAAAGGAGTGTGTTTTGAGTGGGACGGGTCTCCTCTTCCCGAACTCTTTTTAAATCACACTTTCCAATGGCCACGATCGTCACTCCGGCCCGTAGACTCCCTCTCCTCTTGCTCATTTGGCCTGGCATAAATTACACTTTGTCATGGCTGATTGGGAATAGGCACCTTATTGCATTAGGCCATGGCTTATTAAGCAAATGCTCTTAAGACAAGCCTTGCTTAACTGGATGACAGCTTCTCAATTAGGTCGTCTGTGAAATATGCCCAACGTAATTGCCCCCAAACACGAGCCCATGAATTGAATTAGAACGTCTTTGACTTCTTCGTATGTTCACAGGTGTCATGGAGCTCACAGTGATTGTGTGCGCGCACCACTGACTGCTGAGGAGGTTGTAGTTATTTAGACCCTCCCTCTGATATTATGTGTGTGTGCGTCTGCATAAGGCACTGCATTTCTGAGTGTCTTTGTACGTGTGTGTGTGTGTGTGTGTACAGCTATCTGACACGTTGTGCTATCGCCGGATATAGCGCTCATGAGATCCCCCTCTTCTCCTCTCCTAGAGGAATGACAGCTTCAAAAACCTTTCCCCAATGATTATAATTGACTGATTGGTGAGTCCTTAACTTCCTCTGCCTCCTTCAATAATCCCAACATGACTCTCAAGTGGCTCTAGGCTGTCTTTATGAGTGCCTGCTTGCGTACTTTATGATTGCCTGATGTGAAAATGGCAACGGTGGTACGAGGGGGTAATTTGTCGGAACCCAACAAAGAAATGTTGTAATAATTAATCACGGGGTGAACACTGAAGAACGTGGTAATTATGTTCATTAACTGGCGAGCATGGGGGCAATTATCTGGCATCAGCTCGGGTTGTCACAGACATGTCAGGCCAAGATGTTGTAATAATTTACCACTTTTAAAGGGTTATTCAATCTCATCTAATATGGTCGGATGGGAGTAAGGACTAGTATGTTAGCAAAAGTGTGGCCACAGTAGGGTCACATGGTTGATATGCTGTTTAGTATGTGAGTGCTTATAAATACACTCTGAATATGCACATTAATGTAATTTGCTTCTCCTACATTGTCACAAGAGACATGCAGAACATGTTATTACAGAAATGTAATAAAAGGTGACTATTTACTTTCCAAGGTAGCCTGCTTAAAGTATCTCTTTTTGTTTTGGTAATTTTGTTAATTTGACGATCAGTGAATTAACAGTCAGGCAGACTCATTGTGAGGAAGTACCATGTGCCAGTTTGTGGATGTTTTTATTCACAGCAAGGAAAAAAGCCCATAAGGTTTCCAACCAAATGTAGCTCAAATTTTTACTGAATTCCCTGAAAATCTGCAAAACAAAATGTAAATGAATGCATGTTTCCATCCACCGCCGATATGCGAATATTAGGAGCTGGGCGTATTGAGATAAGGTGGCGCTAATCATCTAATTGGATACCATTAAGCTAATGCAGAAGAAGAAGGTGCAACAAGGTGACTTAATTAAAAGAGCGCCAGTCAACTCTGAAATGCTGGGAAACCATGAAGTAAAAGTAATGGAAATATTAATGTGAGGAACTTTACAGTCTCCTGGTCGCTCAACACAGATCTGATGTTTTGTCTGCTGCAGTTTTTTTGTCTCTTCAGTTTTTATTCGACTTATTTGCTAAACCTGTTTCCATCCAACATCCGTTGCATTTTTTTTGATGCATCAGCTTTTCCACCTCATCCAAACACAAGAACTTTTTTGTGATATTTAGTTATTTTACTGAATTCCCAGCACGTCCACTCGGGTGTTTTGTTTATGCGCAAATTGAAAATTGTGCCTAAAAATCGGGGATGGAAATGCATTTGTAGGTATGAGACGTGATAGTCGTACAGCTGGAATTAACGGCGCACACTTTTGGACAGTCTCTTCTTTAAGGCATTCCCGTTGTTAGTGATAAAAGTAGTTGTGTGAAGAAGTAAAAAAAAGAGCTTGAGGGAGAAGTTCAAACCTGATATACCTGCGTACACCTACCCAGTCACTGGGAGATGTGGTTGTGCTTGTCGGTTTCTTAAAAAGTTCCAAAGTGCCCCCCCAAATTTTAGATGTCTGAAAGATGAGGGGAGAAAAGGGTTTTGGATTCTGTCTGATGATCTGACAAGCGCTTTATTTGAGCCATACTGACACCTTTCTTTAGTATAATACACATTATTTATTCAGGGCAACAGTATGGCCCTGAGATAAGTATTCTTGTAGACAAAGAACCATATGACTCATTGCTTCTCTCTTCCCAGCACATAGAAGATGACTTACCACCATACCTGAAGGAATAAAACCACCTTTCTACACCTGTATGAAACTCCTACCAATGCTTGTCTGGTGTATATCTTACTTCCTGTCTGACTTACAGTAAAAAAGACTTGGAAGCCCCAGTGAATCCTTAAACAAAAGGCTGAAACTTAAATCCTTACTCACAAATCCCAGCCGTGTAGATACAAAACCTGGAAATACCATCGGTCTAATTAAGCTGATTGGCTCTGTCTGTCCTGAAAGAGGGCCGGCCTGCCAATCAAACGTGAATGTTTTTGCTGTAA
The DNA here is from genome assembly GCA_036023655.1 of Nannoperca australis. Lineage (NCBI taxonomy): Eukaryota > Metazoa > Chordata > Actinopteri > Centrarchiformes > Percichthyidae > Nannoperca > Nannoperca australis. The sequence continues at coordinate 19,409 of JAVQJD010019791.1, forward strand.
CAAACTCTGGCAACCGCTTTTCTTTTCCACTCGAAGCTGGGGGGAAGAATCAACCTGACAGTGGAGCATGTGATTGGACAGAACTGTGCAGGCTGTAGTTGTCAATCAATCAGTGAAGAGTTGAGTATTTCTTACCCTTTTCACAATGCTGCACACCTCTAAGGCTGCCAGGCGTGAAAATAATAGATACTTAGGATAAAGACTCCCAGTATAATTATACTAACCTGCAGAATCCCCCACTTTGTGAACAGATAGTGCACTCAGTTCTCTCCTGACATACTCTCTCCTCTATCTCTGGTTGAAAAAACATCTCCAGGTATCTATGCTCTCAAGGAGGGCAAGGCAAGAGAAAGACAAATAGCGTGGGCTTTTTATCACCAAAGCCCTCCTGGAAACAGACAATAGCCACACAGGTCTTATTTTAGTCACTGCCTTTTGTGGCTGCCAGCCTTCTCAAGCTCCCTCTCTCCCTTTTCCCTTTTATTTTCTTGTGTTTTTCCTTGGGCACAGTTCTCTCTCCCTCTCTTCCTCTTTCTTCCCTTCTCTTTCAATTGCAAGCCTATTTGGAGCATGTTTGTTTTCACGCTTTCTCCTCTCGTTCTCAATCTCTCCCTCCCTCACATTTTCTCTTGCCTTCCCCTCCTCCCTCTTTTCCCTCACTGTGTGTGTGTGTGTGTGTTTGTGTTTGTGTGCCGTACATCCATCGATGGATGTGAGGCGTGTATAACCTCAGGTAAGCTCAATGAAGCAGCCTGACTAGCCAGAGTGTCTGTGGGAGGCTCTGGCTCATCTCTGCCTGCATCCCTGTAGCCTTAATCTGTGACAGACCATTTCATAATCACAGCCAAGGGGGCTTCTCTCTCTCTCTCGCTTCTCCTCCTCCTCCTCCTCTTCCTCTTCTTCTTCTTCCTGTGCTCCTCATCTCTCCCTCTCTCTCTCTTCCTTCTTTTTTTTTTCCTCTCCCAAAGTGCAATAATTCACAGGCATGCACCCTCCCACAGGCGGATTAGCAGGCGGCGTGCTCGTCCTACATAATCGCAGCACAATGGGGCCCATACGTGCTGCCGCCACAGCCACGCCATAGGGCACAATGCATCTGCGCCGTCCCCCCACAGCAAATGACACTGGACAAAATGGACCCCATCTAGCACCCACCACCTGCAGTGAAGGCAGGCCAGCAAGGGCCCAGTCCTCCTTCAGTGGGCCACTGTGGACTGACTAGGAATCGGATGCGTCAGTGATAATCTGCACCGGCAAAAAGACACATTCTCCAGATATTCCAGTTGGAAACCCTCTTCATGTTTGTCTCGGAGTATGTGACTTCTTATTGTCTGTTGAAAGCCGACCAAAAGAAACATCTCTTCTGAAGGAAGTCTCCTAATCAAAATGTTCATTTTCTTAGCACTTCATAATTTAGACTATGTAGATCCGTTTGTGTGTGGATGGGTCTGTTACAAGTAAGAAAGACAAATATAATCCTCACTCCGGCTCTCTGCAAAAACTGAAGTTCTTCAAATTGTAAAAAAAAAACAACAAAAAAATTTAGTGTCATCCTTTTTTTGATGTTAGTGTCACATATGAAAATCCTGTGAACACATTCACTGCACAGCGCGCGACTCTAAATCGTTCCATGAGCACAGTCGATTACAGTGTGCGACATTAACATATTGTAAAAAAGGAACAAGCATCTTATGATTCATTTTCATTGTCAGAATAATAGCTGAGCCGATTAGCAGCATTGTTGCCATTGGAGAGGCAAAACATCATTACGCTCCTCAATCTGTTTGAGTAATTAAACCATTTGGGAGCATCATCTCATGTGTTTGCTGATTCAGTCAGAAGAGGAAAAAAAAAATACTGCTGTTGAGCGCTGCAGCTATATGTAATGTTACATTTATGTATTAGCTTTAAAGGGCTTAAGTGTGAAGCTGTGCACAACTGCTCTGGTAACGGAATGTCAAATAGGATCCATCGCTCCATTCCAATGCATTTCATATAATACTATAATGAAAGGCGAGGATTTATACCGTATTAGTATCAAGCTCCATCAGATTTAAAGCCATAAATCCATTCTATATCCTCCCAAGTTTTTTCTCTAACATTTTCTGGGCGCTTAATTTAATTTTCTCTGAAAGTGCCAGGCGACCGCTGTTCTTTGGTGTCAGGTGAATGAAATAATTTGCACATACTTTGCGCCTAAACTGTGGAAATCCAGGAGGCAATTGCATGCTTTGCTATATCACACAAACACACCAAATCTCCTTTTTCCTGTTACTCTGTTGTCGAAAACGCGCTATTAGGCTCACTTTCAAAGCATGCAGTCGGAATACCTGTGACTATCCTATTTGATTTATCCAGCTTTACCCAAACCAGATCTACTATGTTACATCTATAAAACCCGCACTCCATCTTTCCATTCACTCCTTTCTATGCACTCTAATAGCAATAGATAGCATGTATTAATGTCTCTCCCCAGCAGGATCCAATCAAACTGCTACAGGTTTCCTGGAGACTCGGCCTGTATGTAAAACACAGACACGTTCAGCCTGGTATAGCTTCCTCTCCTCCTCTTATCCATTTCTATTTTGCCACCTCAGCACAAGCCCACACTGCGGTAATCCCTCACAAGTCAGGACAAAATGAGTGACACAGGGTGGGTCGCAGCTGGAACACACACGGCTGCGCATAAAATATCTCCTAGATTCTGCCCCTACCTGGGTTTACGCACGGACCCGGAATGTATTAGCGATTTTGGGAAGCCTTATGGCCCGGCATGCTAGAGCCTTACGCTGTGTGGGCCTTTTCACACACGCAGGTTTAAACACACAGGACTTCATTAAAAGCATCACTGCAAGATGATACTCGCTATATGTAATCCACATGCATGTATACTCCCTTCCGTTTTTTTGCAACTCCAAAGAGGCTTGTTAATATCCTGTGTGGTGAGGCAGATGCTGAAATGCACAGCCAACATGCACACACTCGCATATGCAGGCATTTCTTTTTACAGAAACATAGTTAGGCACGCACGCATTGTTTTTTCTTGGGGTTCTGATACGAAAAAATATAACACATAACATGTACGAGGTGTGTCCTGTGATTTAACCATCAGCAGTTCTTGTGTTTCTATTCTCTGTAAGAAATTCCCATGAGCATCTCAAACACAATGCCGTAGGTATATATTTGAATAAATAAAGGAAAAAGGTAGGGGGTCAGCGTGGCCACATGAATGTGTGGCTATGCTCGCTAGAGTGGAAAACATCAAGTGAGACATGCTCACTGTATTAAGAACACGAAGGAAAAGAATGAAAATATACAGCATAAAAGAAGTATATACAGGTCATAGGAGGAGTTAATCCTGTAGGTTGGTGGGGCTAAACATTGGTAATATGCTGTTGTTGTCTCACTTTTGGTTTTGGTCTGTCTCCCTCTTTTCCTCTCTCTCTCTCTCTCTCTCCTTCCCTCTCTGTCAGTCTGCTGATTTATGGCTCTGTTTAAGCGAAGGCCACACGTCTCTCCCGATGCTGCTATTTGTTTCAACCCTGCTTCATTTTTCCACTCTCCCCCCCTCTGAAGGCAACCAGGAACCAACAAAAATTAACCCGTGGCTCTTATGCACACAGCAAAGTGTGTTTTGTGGCTCTTCCCAGGGCGTACCTGCTTCTGGGAACTTGACAGGGCTGCACGGTGACTCCACTGTTCTGACAAAGCGCCCAGCAGGCCCGGCCCTCTGCTGTTGTTGTTAGGAGCGCGTTGGCGATGTAGAAAAATGACATGCCACAAGGATGCCATTAATAATGCTCACAGGCAAGGTTGGAAAAATGGCCGACGTCACAAGGCCCTTTTATCAGCCTAATTTCATAAGAGGATTTCATGTCTGAGCAGGGAAAAGTGGCTATTTTTCCTCTTCTTTTATATTGTAAACAGCCATTACTTGGAGAGGTATACAGGGCTGCTCTGGCAGTAAGTGGATATGAATTTCAAGACCAAACCATCCTTTTATATCAGCTCCTCTCACAAACGCTTTGACATAATTGTGACATCAGACAGGCTTACTTTTTTCACTGCACTTTGGTTCCAACTGTGCCATAATTCATTGCATTTTCTTGATGATTCTTTTTTTTTCTTCCTATCGGTGATACTGAAAATTAGTTCTTATAGATTTTCCCTGCAAACTAAAGCAATTGTTTGACTAAATCAAATAGGCAGCTGGAGCCACAATTACATATTGTGAGTGTGATTGTGTTGCCATTGATTCTAAATGTCTAAAGCACTGAGAGGGATGCGACTGACTTGGCTTTGTGTATTGTGGCTGATCTTTCAGCTACCATGCAGTATTGTGCTATATTTGCACTTCTTCCCTTTTCTCTGTCTGTGCCTTTGTGGCAGGCTGGCATGGAGGAGGCTGTTGTTTACCCTGGTAAGCTGCCCATTGTCTCTGGTGGGAATTCCCTTTGGGAGAAAGTGCCACGGGAACAGGGCTCGGCACAGCGCAAGAAGCTAACCACAGAGCTGCTAGCGCAGCATTGGCGGGGATTCTGTGCATCCACTGGGATCTGATGCCAGGGGTAAGATGGCCATCCCCTGGGACTGGGAGAGATGAGGAGATAGAGATAACAAAAGGGAAAACTGTAATGACCGGCCAAAAAAGGGGAAAAGGGGGAAAGACAAAGGAAGAAAGTGTATGTAAGTGAATGCTACAAGAAGTGAACTAATGTCAATGAGGTTGAATGAGGTTCACTTTAATGACCTTTAGCTTACCGCCATTTAATATAGGACAAAAACTGTAAAGTGAGAGAGACCAACATGCATCAGAATGGGAAAAGAAGCCAAATTCTTCACTTATATATATATATATATATTTATATTTATATTTATTTTTATTTTTATTTTTTATTATTATAATTTTTTTTATTTCACTTCCCCTGCCAAACCCATCATTTGTAAAACAAAGCTTCCTGTAGTATGACCTAACCCTCCTGCACCTCAACAGTCTGTGCTGACTCGAGGCCCGGGATGCCCGGGGCTGGAGTAGAAGGCGTGCCCCAGCTCAGGTGTGTTGGTAGTGGACGCGGGGCACTGACAGCATGGGTTAGTGTCTTGGTCAGATGTGACTTGACAGCAGTGAAGCTTGCAGGGCTCGGTAGGCAGGTTGGGTGCTAAAGGCCTTATAGTGAACCTAAAGCACACAGGACTCAAAGGGGGAAAAGCACACGGAACAGCACTGAGTCACATCTCAAGTCTAACAGGATGAACTGTTGTTCAATCAGCGTCACTCCCTATTGCGCTACTGTTTCATAATGATAGCAACAGACAGCTCAGTGGACTGTGTATACTTAAAATCTCAATAAGCATTTCATGTTTTCAAATTGATGTGTTCAAAATAATGTTGTCAAAATAAAATGATCTAGTTATTAAAGTGGAACACATGTACACCAATGGCAATCATAAAATCATATTGCCATAAACCAGCTGAACGATTTCCTTCTCTTTCTTTTTTTTCTCCATTTAGCGAACTGAGCATCACTCTGGGTTTTTGAAGGTGCAGACTTAATGGCTTTGCTTAGTTTGGGAGCATTCCACTACTTTGGAAGATGTTGAAATGCCATTGGTTAAGATAATGGGGAGAGAGGGATGTAAAGTTCAGTGGAAGAGAGCCTAATGCCTTCTTAAGGTGAGCCATTTCAGCACGCAACCGCATTTGTATACGTCTGCGTATTTACCCGCGAAGGGAGGGAGGTGACCTTTCCATGTGGAGATGGTGTCTGCATGGAAACGCTGCTTGCTGCATCCTAATGGCCACCCAGGGCCACATCGCCTCCATGGCCGTCCTGATATTTGCCTAAACTTGTGGGTGAAAGTTTTTTTTTTTTTTTTTTTTTTTACCCGTCCAAGAAATATTTAAATAAAGAATTTATGGTCTGCAGAAATGAGATGAGAGGAGCGAGAAGGCGGGAGTGATTGTTACGTGTTGTATTAGACTCACTGTGAGCTCTTGTTGGCCAAGGTTAACCACATGTTAATTGGTGGTATGGTAGATTAGTGCACATTTAACAAAGCCAAATGAAGAAAAGTGACTTTGACCTAGTTTACGCTATAACATTTTAACAACAATAAACAAAAAATAAGTTTTACAAACTGACAAACACACTCGGCAGAGTAAGACTGACAGTATCATTAGTAATGCTGCTCTGAGAGAGGGTTAAGGCAGAGGTCTCTCAGTCAACATGGCTTCCTGCCTCCTGCTGCTCTGTGGATCATTAGGAAAATGAACGATTGGTGGGCTGTGTGTGTGTGTGTGTGTGTGTGTGTGTGTGTGTGTGTGATTTCTGTGCCACTGGGCTGTGGGCAGCCTGATTACTCTGCTCTGTCTCCTACTTACCTGCCGGCCCACTGACTTACCTTCAGCATACTAACTCCCTCCAGTTCCATCCTCCCCTCTTACAGACACACACAACCCAACCACCACCCAGACACACACACACACACACACACACACAAACACACACACACACACACACACACGCACACACACACACGCACATATGGGAAGGAATCACAAATGCATTAATTTGTCTAGATTCATCTCTGCAAAACTTCTGAATGTATCACATCTTGACAGACAATTCTAGGCCAGTAAATCTATTCCTCAGGGTATCTGTGTACCTTTTTGGGAAAAAAAATCCCTTTAGCTTGCAAAACCCCTCACTACCACCCATTTTTCTCCTCTATTTTATGTGTCTATACCCGATTGTATACTCGAAGGCAAATGGCACACATACATTTTAAAAGCACATCAACGACCGGGGCTAAACCCCCGAAAGGTGGGAGAAATTACAGGATCAACGATTGATGTCAGGGGAACAAATCTGAGCAAGGGGCTGGATATTTTTCACTTCTGCTAGGGCGTTTGTGTGAGCTGTCCCCATTAACAAGCAGAGGAGATAATGTTGGTGGGTGGACACAGTGTGTGTGTGTGTGTGTGTGTGTGTGTCTTGCTAAGCCTACGTCACACTACACGTGCTGAGCCTGACAAAACAAGGGATGGAGGAAATGTTAGACATTTACTAAACATTCAGGTTCTATCTTTATTTTCCCCAGTCAAAATAAAGTTCTTGTTAGGGGAGAAGTATAGATATATACCATATGCATCTAGATAGAATATATATATATATATATATATGTGTGTGTGTATAGAATAGTGTTAGTAGTTTACTAAAATCCCAAATAAAT